>BMAW01117814.1:203958-220038 GCA_019974015.1 Nephila pilipes | reverse complement strand
TTAAAATGTAAATGTTAAAACATTGTTAAAATTGTTAAAATGTAAATTACATATTAACAATTTTAACATCATGAAACATTATTAAAATGTAAATTACATTTGTTCTCTTGTATTGCTAGTGCTAAGCCATAAATCTTAATTATATGTGAGTACTTTCGTGTAAATTTGTCGATAATTAAGTACCAGTTGGAATGCTGGACTGGTTGTCTTCTCGGGAGACTGACTTTTTAAACTCTGAGCTGTTGTTGGTGAGGTCAGTCCCCTTGGGCAGACAAAAAAAGTACTTTTTCCTGAAAAACAATCGAGCCACTTTTCCACTAAAGCCGTGATATCGGAAACCCAACATTTGACCTTTACCGAGCTAACTTGGACCACAAAACAAAAACTGCCAACAAAAGAAACTATTTGCACCGAAAAACTCCAAAAGAGAAATAAAAGTGTGGAGTAAAGATCCATTTTTTTTCTCCACTGAAAACAAAAAGTTCTTGTACGAATTTGACCGATACTGCCGGCTCTTGCTTCTTCGAGTTTCTGAGAAACACCCTTTCATCTGCGTTATTTTCTCCCCTCAATTCTTGCAAAGTAAAACATTTGTAAGCTTCGTATGTTGTTTTCCGAGTCGTTTTTGTGAGAAGTTGGGCTTTTCTCTCAATGCAATGGGAGATATCTTAGAGAGAGAGAAATAGATATCTGGACAAAAATATCATGGATTTATAGAAATATATCACATGATATGCTATTTCCTACAAGTCTCTTTGCATAATATTACTTAAATGTGATTGAAAAGAAAATTTTAAGAAATATGTGAAAAAATAAAGATTTTCCTTTTATAGAGAAATAAATAGATATACGATTTTTCCATGTAGAACAATTAGAGTTACAGAGATGTTGAAATGTATAAGGTCTACCAGAAAGTTGTATCCGCGCGTGAAGTAAAAGAAAATAATAAAATTTTCACACATTTAGTAATATTTATTGTACAATATAATTTCCGTCGTTACTAGAACTGGTCTATAAATATTATAGATGAGTGTCTCGTGAGATAAGTGAGAAAAATTTGCATAATCCAATCGTCATATGCACGCCTTTGATTGTTCGGGGAACGAAAACAATACCATTTTGGAATCAAGCAATTCACATTTTCTCCAATGTTCTACATCATGCTTGAAATTTTAATTTTTTTCATTTTGCATTTATTATTACAAATTAGTCTTTTTACTTTACTTTTTAATCTTAATGTGTTTAAATCATAAGAAAGCGTATTGTAATTTTAAAAAAGTGTTTGTCGCAGCTTGGCCAGGTTGGATGTGCGCCACATACTCACTCACACAATTCTCCAAATTTCTCTTGATTGAAAGGAGTTATTTAATAAATGGGTGTAATAATATCTATAAAATATGAGAAAGAAAATGATTTTTTTTTGTACAGAGAAATATTGGATTATAATCATTCGATGCGAACTACTGTTGTGAAATTGTTGAGATTGGACGATTATAAATTTCTCCAAAATTATTTTGTACGAAAAAAATTATTTATTGTAGTAATAAAATTTGTGATTCGGAAAAAATATATATTAATTTTCTCTTATCAATCAAGAGAAATTTGGAGAATTGTATGAGTGATAGTGAGTATGTGGCGCACATCCAACCTGGCCAAGCTGCGACAAACACTTTTTTAAAATTACAATACGCTTTCTTATGATTTAAACACATTAAGATTAAAAAGTAAAGTAAAAAGACTAATTTGTAATAATAAATGCAAAATGAAAAAAAAAGAAGCATTAACTGCCCCCCCCATCTCAACTCAACACATTACCTATTACAAAAATATTTTTTCCCTCTGAAAAAATCGCATTAATTTTTTCAATCACAAATTTTATTACTACAATAAATAATTTTTTCGTACAAAATAATTTTGGGAAATTTATAATCGTCAATCTCAATAATTTCCAACATGTGGTATTCATCGAATGATTATAAACAACTATTGCTGCAAAAAAAAATCATTTTTCTTTCTCATATTTTATAGAATATTATTACACCCATTTATTAAATAATCCTTCAATCAAGAGAAATTTGGAGATGTGTATGTATTGATGTGAGTATGTGGCGCACATCCAACCTCGCAGCTGTACGACAAACACTTTTTTAAAATTACAATTACGCTTTCTTTGAGTTTAAACACATTAAGATTAAAAGTAAGTAAAGACTAATTTGTAATAATAAATGCACGAAATGAAAAAAATTAAAATTTCACATGAGTGTAGAACATTGGAGAAAATGTGAATTCTTGATTCCAAAATGTTATTGTTTTCGTTCCCCCTATCGAGACAATCAAGAGGCTGCTATGACGATTGGATTATGCAAATTTTCTCATATCTCACGAGACACTCATCTATAAATATTTATAGACCAGTTCTAGTAACGAGATGTATATTGAGCAACTAGAATATTACTAAATGTGTGAAAGATTTTATTATTTTTCTTTTTACATTCACATGATGGCTAACTTTTCTGGGTAGACCTTATACATTTCAACATTCTGTAACTCTAATTGTTCTACATGGAAAAATCGATATATCTATATTCTCTATAAAAGGAAAATCTTTATTTTTTCTGCGATATTTCTTAAAAATTTTCTTTTCAATCACATTTATAAATTATGCAAAGACATGAGGAAATAGCATATCATGTGATATATTTCTATAAATCCATGATTTTTGTCAGATATCTATCTCTCTCTAATATTCCCCATTGCATTGAGAGAAAAGCCCAACTTCTCACAAAAAACACTCGAAAAACAACATACAGCTATACAAATGTTTCATACTTTGCAGAATTGAGGGGAGAAAATAACGCAGATGAAAGGGGTGTTTCTCAGAAACTCGAAGACAAGAGCCGGCAGTATCGGTCAAATTCTTGACAAAAGAACTTTTGTTTTCAGTGGAGAAAAAAATGGATCTTTTACTTCCACACTTATTTCTCTTTAGATTTTCAGTGCAAATATTTCTTTTGTTGGCAGTTTTGTTTTGTGGTCCAATTAGGCTGGTATTAGCGTCAAATGTTGGTTGTCATATCACTTGCTTTGAGTGGAAAAGTGGCTCGATTTGTTTTTCAGGAAAAAGTACTTTTTTTGTCTGCCCAAGGGGACTGGACCTACCAACAACAGCTCAGAGTTTAAAAAGTCAGTCTCCCGAGAAGACAACCAGTCCAGCATTCCAACTGGACTTGCAATTATCGACAAATTTCTGAAAGTACTCACATTATAATTAAGATTTATGGCTTAGCACTAGCAATACGAAACAAATGTAATTTTACATTTTAATAATGTTCCAGATGTTAAAATTGTTATATGTGAATTATAATTTTAACAATTTTAACAATGTTTTTAACATTTACATTTTTAACAATTTAACAATGTTTACATTTGTTACATTTTAAACAATGTTTACAAAATGATATAGTTAATTCATCTAATAATCTCATTCGTGCAAATTGAGTATGAATCCCGGTTAAAACTGTAGCATTTGCCTTTAATTATTGACTGTACAGATTTTAAATGTCTAATAAAATATAATCAAAAATATCATAAATAAAAGAAAAACTAACATAGTTTATTAACTATCTTCACATAATATACAGGTGCTGCTACAGATTTGAAATGTAATCGTGACCAAAAAATATCTAAACAAGCAAATTTTCAAACTCTTCCTACAATGGCAGGCGCGACGTTTAGTAATTAGGAAAGACCATGCCTCTGAAGTCCAGATTAGACGATAGTAAAAAAAACTTGTGCTTTTATGTTTTCCATTGCAGCGCCATCTAGAAGTTCAACGTTAAAGCTCTCCGTCAAGGCATTAAAGGAGATGTTTTATGTCA
Source organism: Nephila pilipes (assembly GCA_019974015.1). Taxonomy (NCBI): domain Eukaryota; kingdom Metazoa; phylum Arthropoda; class Arachnida; order Araneae; family Nephilidae; genus Nephila; species Nephila pilipes. The sequence continues at coordinate 216,160 of BMAW01117814.1, read as the reverse complement.
CCCTTAAATTTTCGGGTTCAAGAGTTTAAACACCACGAGTAAATGGAAACTACGAGCAGACTTTAGGGCATGCTAGCCTTTTCGTGATTACTAAGCCCTGAAACTAATGTTGCCAAATGACGATGTATAAGAAAACTTGCACTTTATGCTTCAAATTATAGCTCTGTTCAGTGATTCACAGCCACTTATTCATCCTGTGTAGTAGGTTGGAAATTGATCTTTAAATGTTTTCATCATCCTTTAAATTTTGTAGTATTACTTTTAAGCAATTCTGTATAAGGTCGCTTTTTCTAGAGTCCCTCTTTAAATTACTCAAGCTTAGTTTACACAAACTAAGTAATATGTCATAGCTTATATACTCATCTTCGCACCGATGGGGACACTCTTTACATAGTATGATTCGACTCCTATTTTACGTCCCAATTAATCCAGTCTAATGTGGTTTTAATGTAACACACATTAATCAATGACATTTAATTAATAACTTCAAAATAAAAATTGAGAAGCATATACCGTCTCAAGAAAGAACACGAATTTTAAAATAAAAGAATTGTGAACTAATAATTAATCTGTTGCTACTTGTTGATAATAAACGTAATTGGTTGCAGTAAAAGATAGATCAAAAAATCAATGCCATCAGTAGAAAGATCATTACGTACTCACTAAAGGGCGAATTCAATGAAAACTTCTCGTCCGTTATAACTCTTTTATTATTACTATCATCATTTTATTATTATTATCACTATTATTATCGTTAGTTTCCATCTATTGGTCTTGAAGTTCTACCTAATTCTTGGTATTCATTTCTTGCAATCCCTAAGATATGTGGAATTTTTGTGGATTGCTGTACAATTGGATCAATGCTTTAAAACGTCTGGGATCTTAAATCCTAAATCTGAATTGTCCTAAACTGTTAGAGTAATTCCAAGTTAAATAAACAGAAATGAATTGTTTCTTGAATCGTATTGATTTAAGACGACAAAAAATAATTATGTAATTACTCTGCCCTTTCTTTAATATAAATTCTCAAATTAATCTAGTTTATAATTTTGAGTTAAATCTAGAGAAAGAAAACCTTCTATCTTAAGTTTATAAATATTGAAGTATAGTAATATCTTTAATGGCGGGAAACAAAATAAAAAGTACACATCACCTAAGATAGTACCAACAAACTGAAACAAATATTGGGGAAACATCAGAAAATATGACAAACTTATTAAATTATATAAGGCATCAGTCCCGCACATATGGAGAAAAGAATAATCAAACTTAAAATGAAAAAAAAAGTATTCCTAATAATGGGAAAACCTTCCCGAAATTAAGAAATTCCATGTTAATACGATTTCAGAGTAACTTTTTATGCCAGGTAATATACCTGCTTCCAAAGCAGAAAACCTCGATCCAGCTTAACACCACATGAAACTCATAATGATACCGAAACCTGAAAGGGTTTTGAACACTCCCCAACCCCGCAATAAAGGAAAAAGGGGGGAGGGTGCAACCAGAATTTCTTCTGCGTCATTGGGTAACGAGATTTCTGTCATTTAACTACCTTAATGTTCTTACAAAAGCAAGGGCGTTTCCTAACCGCCTCAGTGTAGCGAGGGAAGTAACTTAGTTTTATTTTGTCTTCATGATCTGCTTCTAATTTTGTACTTCATGAAAGAATTAAATAGCTGAGGACTTGAGGAAACATCTTTTCAGGATTAACTTTCTGGAAACAAATGGGTAATCTGAACAGAGGTCAAAATGAGCTGGTAGGTAGGATAAGAGGTGGTGACACGCTGCTGTTAGTCGGCTTGGGCATTCTTGTGAAAGCAAAAGAAAGTAACAAGAAAATTCTGTTTCAGTCCCTGATTTCAGTTGATAGTTAACACTTTTCATGGAAACATTTCTGCATTCAATAGTAAGGTTTTTGATATAGGAATTGTATAGGTGAAGATCTTTTCGGATTGGTAAGGGTTAATGAAGTTCCAAAATGACTGGCAGCGGATTTCATAATTCTGAACTAGTCTACGACAGTGAGTTAGACCTTCAAACTAATCACAGGAATAATGGTAATGGGAAACTAATGGTAATTAAGTAAATGACTCAGGGAAAGTACAAGAGGTAGAAACACATTAGAGTTATTTATTAAGTATCTTAAGAAAGCAAAAAATAAGCCATTATATTCAGCTCCAAATTGGTTTTATTGATAATTAAATAACTTCTCTACTAAACATTTTTGCATTTCAATGATAAGTGGATGAATATTACAATCTAATTAATAGCCCGCTTTAGTTTGGGAGAGAATAATGTAGCTCAGCTAAAAGTACTGGCAACGAATCTAATAATTATGAACAGCCATTTGATATATGAGCTACATTTCAAATAAATTTCATAGTGATAGAGTGATTATGGCGCATTAGGTAAATCTACATGCTGAATCAAACATTTGTGTAAAAGTCACAAATTTTTAAATGAAAGCAAATGTAATGAAAACAAGGATAATGAATACAATGTGCAGAAGGAGGATGCATTTTAAAGTACTAAATGCTATATAAGAATTCAATTTTATTTAAAAAAGGAAATCAATTTAGAGAAGCTTTTTCCAACTAAATTAATCCCACTGGAACAATTGGTGTAAAGTGAAAAATAGATGTCATGGGTATACAGAACTATGGGTAGAGATAATGATATGTTGATGTTAATTTTAATGGATGTTGAAAGTTAAAACAGAACTAAATTCTTAAAATTTATTCCTGATTTTTGCTGGTAGTTAAATAATTTTCACAGAAATGTTTTGGATTTTAATGAAGGCATACATTGAAGAATTTTATAATCTAAGACTGAGTGCAAGAATGACTACTTGGTGCTTTGTGGCTCATGAGCTATAGGTTATGCAAGCAGGACAAGTGCTTGTTTAAGATGTATCTCAATCTATTATTTTAACTTTTCATAGCCGGAGGGAGAAAAAAGAAGTGTTTCTTCTGGACCTGCTGTTTATCATGGAGTGTCACTTGTGCCCAGACGATTTTAGATACTACATAATTCATGAAAAAAAGTCCTCTAAAATCGGCGATTCATTAAAATATTTTGGTTATTTACATACTAGTATTCAAAAATGCATTAAATTAATATATACAAAAGAAAAAAGATTTAGACTGAAAATTGAATGTTTATACATCCACTAAATAAAAAATCATACTTTTTAAGGAAATACAAAATATATTTCTCTATATATGTTACATAAATTTCATGGTGTAATGATGTACCATTACATGGAATATATAGATATAAAAGATAAATCTTACTTTTACTGTATGGTATATTTATAAAAAAACAATGCATAGTACAAATCAGACATTACGTCTTACACACATATTTCACACTTCACGCAAGGTTTTGAGCAAAGGACAACATCTTGGTCCCCTTTTACTTTAATGTCTATGTATAGATTTGATATTTTCGCTAACATTACTGTCAGATTTATTCATTATTTAGCAAATCTCAGTATCAGATAAATACTTTCTTTTCTGTCAAGGCTGTTGCTATAAATAAAAAATCGACTGAATGAAATGAACAGCTGACAGCATCTGCTACCTAAGGCTCTGTCCCTCTATAAATTATCCTTCGAACTTCTAAGAAACAAGCAAGAAAGAAGAAAAAAAGTAAACGAAAGCAAGTGTACACTTTAAATGTCATTCTTCATTTAAAGACCAAAGGCACATGTGCTTTTAACAATACCTCCTGATACCCAGAAGTGAAATCCAAGCCTATTTAACCAAGGTCAACATTCCAAATAACCTATCTGTATAGAATTTGCAATAACGCCATTCTAGAAATATTAAAAAATCAAATAAAACGTTCTTTGCTGTTTCACTATTGATACGCTGATCCTTTCGCTGAAAGTATCCTGAGCGTATCTATTTATTATGCTGGGCATAGAGAGTTACTGGGAGCGGATCAAATGTGATACGTCTGGAAGTGAACGGGTTAAGATACATTAAGAAAATAAAATATTGACATAAAGGAAACTGATGGGTTGAAACTTAATGGATGAAAAGACCATGAATGCAATTACAAACCGTCTTTCCCATATACCTATTCAGATAAGCTTAGCAGATGAATTTAAAAACTTGGACACAATGATATCTAAATAGTAGTCAACCTGTTAAAATGTGATGAAAAATGAATGAGAAATGATGATAGGAAGAACTCACTCAGGAGTACTTTCTCTAAAAAAAAAAAAAAAAAAACGATGCCTGTGAGTAAAACGATGTGTCCAATGCGAAGCAGACATCTCTGATATTACTCCGTTTTCTCAATGAACATGAGAACATGTGCTCCAATTCAGGACATCATTGAAAGTAGTTTATTATGAATCTAGAAACTTGTAATTCCTACTTTTCTATGTGAATTATAACCTAATTCATAGTTCTGAAGTTCTTGTATTGCATGGGTTAAAAGAATTTTCAGAGTAATAATGACAATAAATATCGTAATTCGGAATCAGTCATGATATCTGAGCTGTGTGGACATTAAAAAGCCAACAATAGTAATAAAAAAAACAAATTTAAACGTACTTCATAGTTCACAAAGTATACAGCTTTATCTTCTATGCAAGTGTGATTTATACTCGAGTTGTTCAAAATAAAGCTAATTTTTGTTGGTATGTCTTATTTTATTTCATTTTTCGGCATTCTCCTGATACTCCTGACGACTTTAAAGGCCGCGGCTTTGCCTGGCCAGCCAAAATGGCGCTGGCCAGTTTTGCCACGCGAAGCGCCTGGCGGCGGTATGGAAGCGGAAGGCATGGAAGCCTGCTAAAACGCGTAAAAGCGTACCAGCCAGCTTTTGCCATATGCGCGGGCGGCGTTATGGCGTTCTGCAGCGAAGTATGGCAAGCGAAGGCGCGTGGTGGTAGTGCCGGCGGTTTACCAGCTGCCTTGGTATAAAGTAGCGGAAGTGGCGCGCCAGCGCTTTTAAGCGTTACGCTTTTTGCATGCAGGCGGCTTGCAGCCGTGCCATAGCAGGTTTTTTGCATTGATCCTGAAAGACAAATGCCAAGAATTTTCCCAACAAATGCAACACAGTATAGCAAAAAATTCTGTAATTCAAAATCACGACATCATTTGTACACATATTAGTACGTTTCTTTTTAGTCTATCCCAATAAACGTTTTTTTATTTTGTTTTTGTTAAAATTTGAATGGCGCGTTTCTCCACGAGAAGAAAGCAGATTACTTCCTCAACTCTCAGCTATCAGGATTCGAATCGATCCATTCATTCCATTATCTACAATAAGAGTTTTGAACCAATTGAGATAAACGTGGTTCTATCTTACTCCCAAGGTTTGTTATTGAACGCAGAACAAACTCACCTGGAGGGAGAGAGGAGAATACGATTACTAAAGTTTTGAAAATTTAAAGCGTGCGAAAGATTTACATTGAAGTAATATCTAGGCCTGAACTACGGACCACTTATCGTGGTTTTAAGTGAGAATATAGCAATACAAACATAATATTAGAGCAGACGTTTTTTCCAAAGAGAGAGAACGAGGAATAGAGCGATAACTAAAGATTACTTAAAAATTGCAAATGCAATTTCAACGATCGTACCAGAAGTGTGTCCTTAACATTGTTTTTAAAAAAAAATTATATGGTTACATTATATATACAAAATTATGAATGATGGTGAAATTTATTGGCGCGAGACAGATGTATCATGCTTCATCAAAAAAGCGTTAACCTCAGATCTAGGCGTTTGGATTAGTTTAGTTTAGTTTTATTAACATCGCACTCAGAAGGAACACGAGGGGTATTCGAGAAGAACCATAATTTTGAACATCAGTCAAGTGACGAGGAATGACACTTGGAAAAGGGGGATAAAACATAAATTAACATAAGTAGAAGGGTCGAAATACAGAAGAATCATTAAGATATCCCAGAGGTGCGTCACTATTGTTAATCAAAGACAATAAACCCCATAGGAAATAAAAAAAGATCACTGGGGAGCTTCCTATGTCTTAGCACCTATAAATGCCAAAAGATAAGCTCCGGAGGGCACAGAAATTATAATGGAATCTTCCCAATCAGCTACCAATATGGAAAAAAAGCATTTCTAAATACGGAATCTCTTCCTCAATTTAGTTTTCAACCTACTAATTATAGAAACTCGTTAAATTTTTGAATTAATAAATATTAGTACAATCTGAATGTATGATACCGTGTGAAATACGTACCCTTATGCACTTCCTTAGTGTTATGCAAGTAAATCTTATGCAGTGTATCCTTAAAGGGGTACAATGCATAATTTATATGACACACATCCTCACTACGAAGATCTTCGCAACAAATGCGATAATGCCTTGGCCATTTCTTTTCTTCCTTTTCACACGATTTTTATGCTACCACTACCTGACAGAAATCCATAGATATTATTCCTGAGTATCATGTCTTGGTGCCCATTTCATAGCTTTAGACGTAAATGGATCTACTTTCAGCATCTTCAAACATTTGAGTCTGGAGTGTTTCTGTGTAGATATGTTTAAATCATACACAATAACCGAGCTGTAAAATGAGCACATCTTACGAAGTATATTGTAACTTTATTTTATCCATTAGGTGGTTTAAAAATAAAATAGTACTTCATAAGATTCCTGAGACAATTCTCAACGACTTTTAAATACTTATTATAATCGATCATTCTGTTGAATCCTGCATTCAATCATATATAAACACTGAATTTTACTTGATAAGCGTTCCCAGAAATAATTCGAGAAAAGCCTAATTCTTACAAACATCCGCAAACAATGAGTAAAAGCCATCATAAATAATGAGGACACATGAGACTTGGCTTGAAGTTCCCGTATCACACTTTCTTTAACTGGATTCTCAAAATTCTTGAACTGAAACTATTCGAGTCCTTGCATGTAATGATTTTATCTTTCTTTTCTTTTCTATACGGTAGATGTCCTGAAGATTGAAGAACACGATGACCCATATGAATTTGAATTTGAAGTTGTTAGTCGAATTTCCCTTTTCCTAAAAAATGAACGAACTTTAAGGGATATCACTTGCCTGGAAAACAAGGTGAAAGCTTCCATTATAGCATTGTCTCGACTACAAAAAGCAACTGGAACTTTCTCCGACGAGTCAGTTGACCAGTCACGTTGGCAAAGTGCGTGGAAAGGACCGAGATTATGTCAAAAAAGTGACTAATGTTTATGCGAGTGATACAGGAAGATTTCATGAACAACAGGAGAGGAAATTTGGGAAAACAATTCTTTTGTAGGCATTGTGGCATTATTGTTTCCACAACCTCATAATTTGAATAAATATCTTAAAATTTTCAATGTTGGCTGAAAGGTTGGTTTACTTGATCAAAAGCTCTAATTATTCAGTGATAGCAAAACACCCATTCATTTACAAATGAGTGTATGTGGGATGTAACCAAATTCTATAAGGAGACAAGTGAAAAAAAAAGGGATGGAATGCGAGTGAAGAGTAAAAGTGTGAAATAGATTGCTAGGGTGTTCTGGAGAGGTGAGAAGAGAGCGTCATCTGTGTTCAACCAAAGGCAATGAGGCCTTCCAAAAAAAGAACAGAAATAAAAAATGCTTGATAACTGACTTACCATGGAATTCTTTGCCGGTTGGGTTATTTAATGTTAAATCGCACCTGAGTGGACAATACATTTTTCTGGACTGAAAGGTGAACACCCGAACCTGCCCCCTATACTGAGGAAGACCACAACCTCCGCCGAGGTTAGCATAAAAAACAATCACTTAAATTGTCGAAATCGCTCACCACCGAAGTTGTGATTGATTAATTGATCTCTTATTAACGTAGCGCTCAGAAAAACACGAGGGCTATTAAGATTTTGACCATGTATTATGTTGATCCGTCTTGTGACCAAGCGCGATGACACATGAGAGTTGGAATCCTTTCCCAAACTTCCACAATCTGTCAAAACGACTAGTGATATACTGGCTATAAGTAATATGCGTCAAACAAACCTGCACCCTCTCAACTAGGGATAGCGATGACGTTAATTGAAATTACCAAACGACACTCCAATACAACTGGGAGGGAATGTATATCACATGCACTAATGATAGGAAAAACAAACATTTTAAATATTGTTCAGAAAAAATTCCCAATTATTCTGTATCATTGACAGATGCGCTGAAGGGCGGAGTATGTGTAAATGTATTCAGAAAATCGAACAGAAATAAAAAACGCGGATACTCAACTATTTAATTCCTTCTATCATGGAATATCTTGAAGAATCAGTTGTTAAGTATATGTCAATCAAAACTTGTATACACAAGGCTTATCCAGACAGCAGGCTAAGCAATCTGAACTCACTCTGTCACCATGACAACCGACCATCCGCCCTTCAGAATATATATTTAAAAAAAAGTATGAAAACAATCACCCTCCAAATTTCCCAAAGTAGCGAAAACATTCTTTACTGAAATAAAACCCCATGGGGTGGAAAGAAAAATTGCTTGGTAAATAGGCTCTTAAACTCGGATAATTCTATATAGGTTAAGAACTTGAGGGATTTCTTTAAATACATAAGGATAATCTATAAACAATAAAAATTAATCAATAAATTCGTATGATTTGATAAACATTACACTACATTTATAACTTTCGAAATTTCAGTGAGAAGATTGCAACTGAATAGTACATTCACAAAAAATATGTGCAACCTGAAATTTAACTGCCAAGAATAGTACTTACATATAGTTTTAAATTATGTTTAGAACTTTTATTTTCATTCTAAGTATTTTTAAAATGTAAATGTTTTATTCCTCAAGAAGAACTTCTCGAAGCTTTATGTGCATATTTTTTTACTTAAAAAAGAATAAAATATTAGATGCAGTGTAAAAGTGGTTACAGAGGCTATGACGCAAGAGCCAATTTGCTATACTACACTTAAACTTTCAAGTGTAACTGTGATCGGAAAAGAGAAGAAAGACAGTAAAGAAATTGACATGAAAGAGGTGTCAAAAAACAGAGAAGATCAAAAGGTGGTACTGGGAGAACGTCATCAGTGCTTACCAAAGACAGAAATCTAAATTTGAAAAGAAAAAACTGACTAGATAAGTTGGGATCATTTTGTTCTTACCAAATCAGGTAGTCTGAGGGGAGCAAATATTTGACATACTAAACTTATCGCCCTTCTTAATTCTCGAGATTTATAGACAGAAATCTTCATTTTCTTGAATGCATCTGAATTCAGGATTTTCTTTTTTTTTTTTTTAAAAAAAAAAGAAATCAGTTTATATATTTTCCTTACCTTATAATTAATATTTTGACTTAACAACGCTGTATGTAAACAGATTCTAGAACATTTTTTTAAAGAGAAATATGTTTCTTATGCAACAAAGTAAATTATCTGGTACATTAAAATGATTACCGGTTATAAATTCCATTATGTTGATCTTCGTCCGACCGAAGGACCACAGGAAAATTTCTTTCCCATGTACTGTATTTTATTCCCCTAATAATGGAAAAAGAAGAAAATATTTCTATTTATTCTATGCATCGCAATAAATTACGCACATCTTATTTTCAGCAAAATATATAGAAAACTCAAATATACAGCAGATAAATATAATGCAATATAGCTTGTATTATTTTTTTTCTACTTACTATTTATTTCTAGTTTATTCGTATTTTTTTTCCATCAAAATAATAAGATCTGCGTCAAAACTCCCCACAGAAATAAATATCAAATGTTTTGCAAACATTTTCATTTCAATATTTTTTCTCTGAATGTTTTTGTTTCTGCTTATATTTTACTACATGATTAATTGATGAAAAAAAATTTGTTTGACAAAGTTCTCCAAACCAAGCAAATTGATTAAATTTAATTATTTTATGAATTATCTTTTAAAAAAATTACTTAATGAATTTCTGTGTATAAGTATAGTAATATTATTAACAATTCATATAACTCTCTTGAACAGGATTACCTTTTAAATTTATAAAATAAATTAATAACTTACTCTAGTCTAACTTTATTATTTATTCCATTGTCATCTTGTCGTAGTCTTCAAGAGATACTAGCTTGTATTGTACAAAAAACAATGCCAAACTCTTTGACTACAAAATGAAAGCAAACGATACAAGGATAAAAAACCAAATTAAGTATTTAATTATTAAAGTAAACGGGTAAAATATGTTTTATATATATTTGTCTTAGAAATTTATCACTATAATGATAGCGAGATATATATGAAATTTTCAAAAAATACCTTTCAAATTGATGACAGGACAAATTATTTTTAGGTAATTTAGAAGATACTTGACTCAATAGACGATTAACAAATCATAAATTAAAATAACATGTATACAAATTTGATGTTATAGAAATAAAAAATTTGTCTAATCATTCAATAAAAAAACATTGATAAAAGAAAATAGATATTAAAGTGATTTCATACATTATTATAAAAGGATTTTGAATATCTTTCAATATATTTTTTGAAACATGCATGCAATAAAATTCCATTTTGGAATAAAATTAATTTGAAAACATTAGAATCTATGTTCCAGCGAAAACTTCTAGATATATATAAAAAAATTTACACGTACACGATAAACTTGTAAAAGCTTTTAAATTTCTAGAGTGGGAATAAATTCTATTTCATCTTTATTATAATTCTTACAAAATAAAAGTACAGAATTTTATATCGCATATTCAACGAATATTTTCTCTGCTATTATGAATTTCAATGTTTAGCATTAAGAGCTTGATGACTACTAAGACACAATACAATCATTGATATTACGAAAACATTTTACTGAAGAATAGAAAAGATAACTGACCTGGGAAAAAATGCGTCTTCCTCTCATACATAAATTAGGAAAACAACTTTCCAATATTTTCTCCGATAAATTTTAGTCTAAGTTAATACCAAAATTTGAAGCATTAATAGTCATAAAAATAATCAACTATCAATGTCCACCCTAGTTCAGATTTACAAATAGTTTGTTTTCTGATAATGTTTCTGCAAAATTAATTTACATTTCCAAACACATTCTGTAAGAAAATCAGTATCTTCCATGTTTGTATTTGACATCGAAATATTTTAACCAGTTTTATTTTTTAATCTAAAAAGAATCAGAGTTTTAACCACGCAGCCAATAAAAAAAAACACCCCAAAAATAATATATACATATATAAAAGAGAATGGATTCATGTCTAGAAAGCTGAAATATTTCTCATAGCGTCATCTATAATGAGTTCTAAAACTGTTTAACGAATAATTTATTTTTTTCCCTCGAGATAATGTGCTGCATAAAATCAATGCGTTGCCATTTTTTCCTTTGCATGTCTGAATAATTTGTGGTAGCAGTATCAAGCATCGGAAAGTTTCCACATTAGAGAAGAAACCCTTTTGAAACAATTCCTTCTGATGCGCTTGCTTTTCTTTTACTCGTATTTCTTTTTCTGAAAAGTGGAATTTGAAATTAGTGCTCACTTGAGTCATTAATTAGTAAGACAAGATGTAATTAAAGAATTGAGGCTACTAATAATGACAATAACTAATGAGTGGAAGTAATTGTAAAGTCAGCTAAGGATGAAAAATGCGATTAGAATTAAATTGGTAAGGATATAATTTTTGACAGAATTTTAAGAATTTAGTTTAATTTAATTCAGCTGCGCGCCGGCGCGCGGCGTACGGAAGTTTATAAATGAAATTGCATTCAAACGTATTCTGCAATTTAAGCCAAAATATCATTCAAGTATATCATTCCTAACTGTCAACTAATATTATTTTAATACTGGTGATACTCAGAATAAAGCTTTAAATTTGGTAGATTACTCATCTATACCCTTTATTATACATAAAATTCAAATTCTGTCGAATTGTATAAGTATATATATATTGTATAATGCATTATCCGGATGAACAAATGCATTTCTAACAACAGTACATCGCAAAATATTACTGATTAGGCCATAATGCAGAAGGTCCTGATGTCATGTTTTTTTTTAATTGATATGTACGACACTTTTAGCCTGATGACAAGGGTAATCTGAGAATCGATATGAAACTCCTCGTTAAAAAAGAACAAAATGACATCAAATCGGACCTTAATATTTCTTCCAAAATACAACAATAATAAAATTCAAATTCATGCCAACTTGAGCAACAAATTGAATTTAAGCAAGAAGTCCTTACGAACGAAGCATACCAA
>BMAW01117814.1:146640-203933 GCA_019974015.1 Nephila pilipes | reverse complement strand
AATACTTCCTTTCCAGTCCTTTAATTCGAAATAAATTAATTCATGGGCTAGAGTATTAAAAACTACAAAATTTGTGTGAAATATTGGTTTTAATGTTGGAGAAATATGGATTTTTAACAAAATAAATGTTAAAAAAGTATCTATAATTGTCAATAATACCTCAAAATGTTCGCTAAACACTAAACGAAAAAACAAAGGATTAAAATGAACAGTTCAAACCAACAATTTCACAACCACATGATTGATGGAGAACTTTTTTTAGTTACCTATTATGATCAGTATTAAATTAATCCATTCCAAATTTAAATGTTCCAAAAAAATTACGAATAAAACTCCCAATGTAGCCAAACTTTCCTGACCGATCAAACTTTTTGCGAAATGCATGTGAACACTTTTCAATCGTTCCATTAAAAAAGTGATGCAATATGAAAATTCATTTTTACAGTATTGTAAATCTAAAGAAATTGAATGTTGCGTTATTTAACGTGGTGTGATGGCTATAATAGCCAAGTATTGGTGATAATTATCTTCGATGACTGTTATGTTCAAGTCCAGCTGCTTGCTTGATTCCTAATTCATACACAGACGCATCACTTATAATAGTAGAGAGCTGAATGTTTTACTGAAACGAAGCTTCAAAGTTATCACGTGATATGGGAACTAAGAGAATGACGCACCGGGTTAGGTAGCTTCTGCATTGTTTCACCTTCTCTTGGTAAGTGCGGGTAGCATGTCTTCTAGTCTCGGTAGTAATTATTTTTTTTAATAATGTGGTTAATTGTTTTTGGTAAACATGGATCATACTTCTCCTGAATATGCTTGTATGATCCATGCAGAACTTAGAAGATACAGTTCAATCTGCTAAGTTTTGCAATGATGGCCTTCAAAAAGCTGGGAGAGCACTGGTGATGACTATGTAAAGGAATCATAAGAATAATAAATAAAATTTAAGTTTCTATCTCAATTAGTATTTAGTAGTAATTAAGCTATGCGATACGGGGAATAATAATTAAAACTTTGCGATGCTTTGAATATTTCAATCTACAGCTTCCTGAAATCAAACAAATCAACATAAACAGCTGCAATTTACAACGTTATGTACATAAGGAACCATTAATATGCAGAGCAAATTGAATCTACAACTGGTTCTTTGTAATAATTCGCTTTTGTAGAAATGTTTGTAATTAATTTTCACTAAAATGGGATTTTAATGCAAGTTAAAAAAATTTCTGTTATTGTCCTCCAGTTACAATTTTGAATTGTATTAAGAAATAATAAATACATATTGTACATTTATTATGTTTGTATTCGTAGAAAATATCATTTATAATTGAGACAATGCAACACTGTTTTAAAATTACATTTTTTGTTTTTTTTCACTGATTATTTTCTTTTTTCGAATGCAGTTTTACGACATCTAATCTTTGTTTTCTACATTCATAGAAATAACGCAGCTTTTGTATGCATAATTAATTTTCCTTATTTATTACCTTAAAAGTGGCAGACGTATAAAAGGTTACATTAATTTTCAATTCGCAGAAATTTAAATTGATAATTTTTAGAGTATTTAATTAATACAATTTATGTTGGTTTTTAATCAAATGTGTAATAAAATACCCAATTGTGACTAAAATCAGTTTGTTAAATAAGAAACCATCAACAAAAATTATAATATAGAAAAGTATGGTTTTCGAGATTATTTTCAATACATTAAATAATATACAAACTGTATATGTATGAATATAAAAATACATAAAGAGTAATTGTCCTGAATTATAATAATAAGAGAATACATACAAAAAATTAACACATCGATCAATAACTCCCGAGTCTAACATTGAAAACAACATTTTTTTTGCAAAATTTTTTTTTATTCATCAACATACACCTTTTAGGGTGATACAATCGTTCCAATGCTTTTCCAAATCTTTTTTTTTTTTTCCCAATTTTTTTTTTTTTTTCCTTTTTCTTTTTTTTTTCGCAAGAAATCTTTTTTGTTGCGAGTAAATAGCGATAAACAGCTTTCTGAATCATCGACTCGTTGCTGTTTTTGTTCCATCGAAAGCAATCGCGGCACCCACTTGGAAAAAACCTTTTTCACTTCACTTCAAAAAAACCTTTTTCCTGGTTCGATCGACTTAAAATTTTGACACGTTTCAAGCAAAGGTTAGTACTCTAGAAAGACCTGGTTACTGGTTTACTACGAGCGCCATCTCTGGGTTAGTCTCGGGAGTTATTGATCGATGTGTTAAGATTACAAAACATATTTTTTTAAAGATTGTGTGGCTATATATATTACTATTAGGAAATGTAAAATGTAATTGTTTTGTTTAAACAGGTAATGTGTATATACATATAAAAATAGGAAATTTAAATGTATTTTTTTATTAATGGTATAATTTGGATGTACATGTAACAATTAGAAAATAAAAAAAAATTATGTTTTTTCTTAAAGACAGAGCGTATATATACATATAACTAAAAGGATATATAAAGTTTTATTTTATTTGTTAAAGGTAGTGTGAATTTTTTTTTTATCTTGGATACGAATAACTGAACCAAAACCATAGAAGAATAGAAGTAAGTGGAATCTAATTGGGATAAAAATTGAATGCGGTGTTATAAGTGCGTAGAAAACGATATTTTATAAAGTAAAGACATACACATAAGGTCCAATCCCCCCTTTTCGAATTACATTCTACATTCCAAAAAATGGCGGCTATAATTCTATAAAAAAAAGAATGTTTTGAAAAATTTAGTAATGTCAAGATACTTCCATCCCTCTTGATTTAGAAGATAAATGTGTTCTTCAAAAAAATCTGCTAAGCGAAAGCACGTAAAACAAGATGAGGATTACATGGAAAACAGACACTTTAAAATTTCATTAATTTATATAGACACTTTAAATTTCTTTCAATTTATTTTTGCTAATGAAAAACATAAATTAACCATATCGGGTACAAAAAAACATAAAACCAAAATAACAATGTTAAACATACAAATATTATAAAACATAAGCTAATAATATTCCGTATAAATAAAAACAATGAAAAAATCCTAACATTAATAACTTATTTAAAAAAAAAACCTGAAATAAAAACATTTATTCTTCATTAGATCTTTGAGAAGCTAGAATTCTTCTGTTCCTTTTTTGTGCAGTATATAGTTTATAATATTATTTGAGACACTAACAGAATCTTATGGGCAAATCTCATTGGTACAGCTTCACTACTTCAGATGTTGGCTACATTTTTCACCATTATATTCCGTTAATCATGATTGAATCATTTTTAGATGGTATGAAATTGGTGACTGCGGAACGAGAAATTTCGAATAAAAATGCAAATAACGTATTAATAATATATTCATTTAATTCATAAATAGTATAACGCGAAACAATTAAAATAAAGCCTCAATTAACCGAAGTAATATAAGTTAAATTCTATGCAAAACGAAGGATGGGTTTATACACAATAATGCGGAAAGCTTAGATTTTGAATTCTTGCTTACAGAAAGACGAGTTTTGCTAGAAAGATTATTTTACAGTTTTTAGGGAACATGCCAGTGAGTTATGTTGAAAGGCAAGGAATAACCTTGGTGACAAATTTGGTTGTCCAATGCCCCAAATCGCCAACTTTAGTGGCAAAATCAGATACACTGGAACAAATGCAGAAATCTCCAGAACCATCTTTGGAGGGGAAATATATGATCCACAGTGTGTATCAGTCAATGTTTGTTAAGTATTTGTGACTCTATCAAGCTATAATATGATTACTTATTTTTTAGTGCTACATTTAGTCGTCTTTGAATTAATGCTTACATTGGACTTATATGTTTGTGTATAAATGTACTATATCCAGAATATGAAAGATATAACCCGAAATATATCAGGACATTTTTGTACTTATAATAGAGAGTTTTAGAATAAAAGTTAGGTTCATTTCGAAATAACCTTCCCATTAGTTGCATGGATCTTTCCTATATTTGACAGCCAATCAACTAAGTAAAACTAATGAAGGTAAGTAATAAAGGTATTTTTAAACATCATTGTTTTATTAGAATAATTAAAATGTAAAAAATATGTATTTAATTAAGCATCTTAAAGATCAAAACAAAAATTATAAACTGTGAAATGCTGAGAATAGTACGATAAAGAAATGAAACCTTAATTAAGATCTTTAAGACATTTAATTAAAGAATAGAATATAGTATGTATTTATAGAGAAGTTTTTAATTACTTTATATATCAGTGCCTTACACTTTTAGTCTTCATCTCCAGATTTTTGATAAAATTACTTTTTAGTTTTTGATACAATAATATAAACGTTGTCTTAAAAATTCATAATTTTTATGATTAGTTAACTTAACTGTTTATTCTTGAATGTATTTTATATTTCATCAATCTATTTTTTATGGCATCTTTTAATAAATTTTCATTGAACATCTTCGTCAATTATATCCTTAAAAATATAAATCTTGAAATACACTTTTTTAAATCTTTCATCTCATTACAAAATCTCATACCATATGGTACTCTCTCACATGAAATTAAAATAAACTACACTCCATGGATTAATGGGTGATTAAATTCTGAAGATATTAAAATACAGATGTATTGTACGGTTTTAGGGACAAACCAAATCGCTGTGTCAGAACTGATGTGCATTAGAAATTAGAAAAAAAAAAAAAAAAAATAGATAACAAAATTTAATATTTACTAACACGTAAGGGCTAAATAAAAGTAAGCTTAAAGGCTAGGATAAATAAGAAAAACAAACATTTCAAATTTAATGTTTTTTTTAAAAAATATTTTACTCTTTAAAAGAGAACAACAAAAGTGCAAATGATCAACTTTACATATTTTTGAAGATCTCAATACAACTTAATTTTGTGACAATAATAAAAATATTCTATTTATTTTAATTCCGTTAAAATTTTGAAATAAAATTCTTAGTTGATTTTTAAAAAAACGTGCAAGGTTTGTTATTTAGTTAATCAGTAGAAACGTTGCTACGAAATTTCGCTCTTCCGTATTTGCTGCAATAAAATTGCTAATTTCGTTTCTTTCCTTCGCCAACCTTTTATCAGTTTCTCTTCGTTAAAAATATTCCCAAAACCCTACAGAGACCGAAGAAGTGAAAAAGATAAAAGAATTCTCATTGGTTGTTAATCTACTCTGCAACACCTCCCCTTTCCCATTTTATAATAGAAAGAAAGGCGTGAAAACTAAATATCACTGTTTCTTTGCTTGAT
This sequence comes from Nephila pilipes, assembly GCA_019974015.1. Taxonomy (NCBI): domain Eukaryota; kingdom Metazoa; phylum Arthropoda; class Arachnida; order Araneae; family Nephilidae; genus Nephila; species Nephila pilipes. Next base: position 198,680 of record BMAW01117814.1, on the reverse strand, counting down.
AAATAAACTTCATCGGGGTGTGCTTAGAAAAAGAGCCTCTTGTCCAAGGAATTAGCATTCTTTTTAAGTTAATCCCAAGTGGGGCATCATGAATAATTTATTAGAGATTGCGTTTTGGGCAATCTGCATTACTAATCAGTCGGTGGCTTCTGCTGAACTGCGCTTTCGCCACCCTGCTTGGCCGTTCCTTTAATTTGACTACCCCCCTTTCTTTCTATTTCTGGACCTCCCCCGCTCCCTAATCTTGTAATTTGAAGAGTTCGCGTTGAATACGGAAACTCGCAAGTATAGCGCTCTTTGATCGGGGTATTGGCTATGACCTTTTAAAGTAAGGACTTTTGTTAGGTCTCCACAATTAAGTAGAGGATGGTTAGAAAGAGGAAATGAACGTTAAAGGTGAGGCATCCTTTTTTTTATGTTGCAAAGCGCAACCAATTTAGTGTTTGTTTAATAAGGACGCATTCGGAAGTTTAAGTTACATGTTATTCGAAAGCATTCTTTTTCTGCAAAAATGCCAGAATAACATTAAAGTACGCCTCGCATGACTTGGTGTTAGAATCAGGAAATTGAGGTGCCAATTCTCTTCAACTTATCATAGTATAAAATTATACAACTATCCCAATAGTTGCTGTAAAGTTCCATTTAATCTAATTTCATTCAGCAATTATATTATCTCTGCTCCATATTTTATGAATAATCCAACCCTTTTAAATTAGGAAAGATAGGTTGTTACCCATCAAACTTTTGATGTTTTTAATATAAAACCTTAAGAAAACTAAATTTTTCTAGAACATATTTTGGTTCTAATAGTTTTTAAGGTAATTGAGATCTTAAAATGCTCTAAATTTTGCATTTTTTTTTTAAATTTTGCTTTTAAACACTAGACTGTGCTCCGCTACTTTGCAAGATGTATAATTTATGAGTTCGTATATTTACATCAGATGCATAATTTATGGGAATTTAAAGAATGCTTGAAAATAGAATTTTAAAATTGTATATAAATGTATTTTATGCCAGAAAGAAAAATATTCATGCTTCGTTTTTCTTCCGTTTTTTTTTTACCAAAGTAATTTAGTATTTGACATGGTGTATGTTTGTTTTAATTTAACATATAAAATATCTTCTCAATGGTTGTAATTTATAGGTATACATATACCATGTCAAATTACTTTCAAACACTAGGGGTATCGTAATGTTTTTTAATTATAGCTTAGAAATAAAAGAGATAACTGGATAAAATTTATTTTGCATATTAATTGTTCCTTAACAAGTAATATATAAAAAAAATAGTCAATTCCTACTTAAGTCAACAAAGAAAAATTCTATTTTGGTAACTTTTTATTAAATAATTTGAATTAATATAAATATGTATATATATATGATAGAATCACAATATTAAGTCGCAAAAGAATTTTTTTTTCCAGCAATCTACACACTTGTCACTGACGGTATTTATTCCTAAAATTTATATCCTGTTAGAAATTTTTTTCTCCCATATGAAACTAAAATTATTTATTTGAAAATCAAATAAAAAAGTTTTATGCATCGACCCGAAGTCATGAAGACGCGGACGCTCTACCAACGCTCTACGCCGACGCTCTTCCAACTTTGCCATTGCAAGACAAATGACGCAGTAGAAGCATTGGCTTATTTCTTAATCCTCCCCGTATATTAAATGGTTGGAATACACTTTAGCTCAACCACCCTTTGTGACAGGAATTATTTGGTGGTATTTTGCTAAATGTGGCTACCCTGGTCCGTTTGGCGGACTTAACGTTTATCCAAAAAAAATCACCAAGTTTGGCAATTTTTGAAATCGTGCCAAGTGGTGGGGCTAAACTGCATTTTAACCAATTAAATTTAAATAAATGAATTAAAATTTGATATCTGTATTAACAACAAGTGTCATTCGCTACAAGTTTAAAAAATTGTATTTGAACTTGAGTGGATGAATAAAAAGTATTTTATTAACGATTAAAAATTTGAACAAGATGTATAAATATATATAGGGAGAGCGGGAACTAATGGTAGTAAGAATTTAAAAATATAATGATGAAAATTACTGCTGTTAATGTTGTTTTTCGGTAACCTGCGTTATAATATAATTTTGATTATTATTCCGTATATCGTACAGTTGTATCTTGCAGTTGCAATGATTACATAAAAATAATTGAGATAAATTTTTAAGTTTTATTCATTATTCATAATACTTCTCTACATAATCTCAATCTAGAGTTTTACATTTCTCCAGCTGTTAATGTTAATTTTTTTGGTTTCATGAAGCCGTAGATTGAAGTAACTTACGTTATCGGAAAAGTATGATTATTGTCCCGTGTATCGTACTTGTATAGTGTATAGTGCAGTTGCAATTATTACTAAAAATAATCGAGATAGAAGCTTTAATTATTATTTATTTTTCATAAGACTTTTTTTTACATAGTCATCATCCAGAGTCTTATATTTCCCCCAGAGTTTTTTGACTTTTCGAAGGTTTTTTGATTCAATCTTAATAGTTTTAATTTACAGCATTATGTGCATAAGGATACATTACTTTGCAGAATAGATTTTATTCAGATATTTCTAAGTAATAATTAAAACTTTAAATTCAGTGCATAGGATATTTTATGTTTATCAGAAATTTTTTAAAAATTTATAAATAACGCATATTTTATACAAAATATATTTGAATGTTAATACAGCTATCGATTATTAAATTCTCCTATGTATAATTATTTATGAACATAAGTGTGATTTTCTTTCGATGAACACAGCATACAGCTATCTCAATGTTAAAATATGATTTCCATTACTTTTTAGTTTTAAAAAAAAGGGAGGATAATTTAAGCTCATTTTTAAAATAAGCTTATTTTTTTTTGTCTTGTTACTTTAATAGTCCCAAGAGTGTCTTGAATTTCTGTGTCACAGGTAATTAGTATTCGGACACAGCCCTCTCGTTAAGAGTAGAAAGTTCACGGCGTCCTTGGTTTCCGTTGTAAATGAAACCCAAACAATGATTTACATTTTGCCAACAATAGATTTCACACTTTAAGGGAATCAGTGCACAATGCATAATTAATTTTATAGTTTAACGTTTTCATTCATTTTCAATTTTCATGCTATGTCTAAAGCCTTAATTAGTATTCTGTGCAGCCAATTTGTGAAGAAGCTTGATGCTACGCTGTGTTTCTCATTTTTAAGCATGATTTACTCCCATTTCATGAAACGCGTGTACTTTATTTTGAACTCAATGCTGATTACATGGCATCTTTCATCCTGGACGTTTGAGTCTTCTCTATTAATGAAGAACTGACCAATATTTCATTTGTGAATTTAGAATTCTTTACCTTAAATGCAACATCTGATTTTCGAAGTCTTTATACAATGCAATTCTTTAATGTAAGTCAAATTAAAGAGTTTCTTTCCAAGTTTATAAAACTGCTCATTAAATTGTGATAGCTGTAGCATAGAGATCATGATCGCGAAATCGCGGCCATCGTTGTTTTCGTCGAATCGTAGGCTTGACCTCTGATTCCATCAAAAATCTGCTGTATGGTGAGGATGATGTATATTAAATCTGGTCGAGTCCAAGGTCCTCTCGTTTGTATGGCGTGAAAGTTTGCCAACTCAGGTTTCGTCCTTGTCACTTGACTGAGGTTCAAAATTACGTGTTTCATCCTCCATAGCCAATATATTACTCGTCAGTGCGATGTTAATAAACAATCAAAATCACTCGTATATTGTCCCTGTGACTGCATCGCCGTTCGAGATTAATGGTTCCTTGCCAATATTAGTCTTGTATCACTCAATGTGTGTGACGGAATTTAGAAGAAACGGGTTTTTAATTTGTAACACATAGCATTACCTTAGCCAGATATGAAACTTGCGATAATAACTATTGGTGTATTAATGACTTAAAAAAAGGAAATTGAGTTTTCTTCGGTTGATCAGCCATTTAACAGGTTTTCTGAGCACACACACACACAATCTTCTGTACAAATAGATACCTTTAAATCCTGTGCTCACAATGCTATTCGTATATGTTCGATTAAATAATTCACTTCGAACAAAAATATATATTTATAAAAATTATTATTGTTTGTCATCATTTGTAACTATATATGTTGCGTCAATAAACATCAATAATATCAACCGAGAAACGCGAAAGTTGCTTCGATACATATGAATTTCGTTTATTTTCTCCTCAAATCCATCGCGATTTTCATGTCTATTTGGAGCCATAGAACAAGATTTATTATGTAAAACTGCAAGAAAATTCCCCAACTGCAATTTCAATTTTGCCGTTAGTCCCCCGGAGCTTTCTAGAACTGAATTACTTGCAAGGCTGAAGGAAATGAAATCCTTTGGAACGGTATCTGAGTTGTTAAAGAGGGAGGAAGATAAAAGTATTCCTATTGGAATTCTTGAGTCTTTTGGGTGCGCGTAGTCTAAAGAAAACAACTGCAATGAATTTCCCGAATTTCATATTGATTTAAGACAATATTTAAATGCAGAATTGAAGGATATTAACGCCTCCCCGTTTTCGAGAAATCTTCCTGTATATGTATATTTTCGTATTTTATCAGTTTTTTGAGCTGTTACTCTTATAGGAAGTGAAAATGTTTTGATAAATCAAAGTAAATTTGTGTTTAAAATCAATTTGTTACACTGTTCGAATGAAAGTTTCTTAAAAAATTACTTACAATGCATTGCTTATAAGAAATATAATCACTTACGGTAAGACTCTTAAAATAATTTCTCGAAGGAACAAGAGCCAGAAGTACTCGAAGTATTTAGAATTTTTAAAATTTGTTGTTAAAATTTTATATAGATATAAAAAAGCTCATTTATTTGCAAGCGTGTAGTTTAATTAAATTCCCTTTTTATTGTGTCTTTTTTCGGCTTGTTTGCGAACTTATTCTCTCAAATAAACAATAAATAAACATTAACTTGCTGTTGAAAATTCCAATTAATGACTTTCTCAAAATATCGTTTGGTGCATTAAATTCATATTTATGCAGAAAATATAACCCATATCCATATGTAAATGGCAAGTAATTATATTTATTTCAATTAAACAATTTGCTTCATTATAATAATTGTTTCTGTAACTGTAATGAGTTAAAATTGTTCAAAATTGTAATTCCACGGCTCTTAGTTGTATTATTTTCGGGCTCATAGCCTCATAAAGTAGTCAATTGTAGCTCTTGTTAGGATATAGCTCTTAATTAATTCATTATAATGATTTCCTTATTCATGAAAAAGTCCTTGAAACTGAAATAAATTTTGTAGAATTCATTACAAGAAATGAAAATATTCGATATATTTCTCATAACAACTTGTAGCACATATATCATTGTTTTATATCATAAATAATAATTCATCTGCACAAATCGAATATCAAAAAACTGTATTTAGTGTTACAGTCTATTTGAATCCTTTAGCAACAAATTTGTCTTCTTCATAACGCATTTCTAAGCGTATTGGCTTATTAATTTTTCATGGAGCACAATAAAACGTTATAGTGAAGTTATCTGACGTTTAAAAACTTAAAAATATCATGACAAATGAAATTAAATTAAACAATGAAAAACGAGAAGTTAAATTATCCTATTTCTGTTGACAATTCAATAAAAGTTTAACCAAATGGATTACAATAAAACTAATTACGTATATAAAAAGTTAAAGTCTGCCCGGGTTTAATAAGTCCCGTCAGGCGGTGTCTGTTTCAGTGCCCTTTAGACCTGGGGCGATAATTCCTGATTAATATGTAGACCGAGTGGCTAGCCTAACGCTGTACCCCATATAACACCCCAAACAAACTAGGTATTTGTTTATCAAATCTGGAGGAATGAACGACTGAGTTCACCTATAACTAAGATGACCAGACGTCCGGCTTTTAGAAGGGGCAGTTCCAACTTTTTCACAATTTATCCCGCGTATCGCGAGGTCTTAAGAAAGTCTCGATTTTTAGAAAGAATGCGAGAGAAAGGGAATATATGGTTTTCGGCTTACATGTAGCTATTTCACCAGGATATGAGCTTTATATTATTTTTTAAAATTTTATTTTGTTGAACTTTAATAATAAAAAATAATTGTTGAGAACTGACTATCATTCGCCTTATCAAAGTTCGCCTTAATCAATTACTAGAATACGACCATCATTGTTTGAACTTAATGAAAAATGGCATTTTTCGGCATTGTCAGAGACGAGAACATTTTGTAGCTGTAAAATGAAGAGAGAACACATTGAACATTAATGACTGTAAGTCGATTACCATCAGATGTATATTACATAACACAATTGTAGTTTCTGATTGACTCAAACAATGCATTAAAAAGAAAAATCAGGATAAGTGGACAATAAAATCTTCATAATTAGTGCGAGTGCTGCCAGTAGGTACCCTAAAATCTTTGGACATCTATCCATTTATACGAAGAGGAATTGTTTGCACACGATCAAGCAAAACTGTTTTAAAATATTCAAAAATGGGAAGGGTTTTCTTTGTTCCTCATGTATTGTCATATTCAAACGAAATTTATGTTAAATAAAAGATCAATTTCGTAATTATAAGCAATTTCCTGGACTATAAGTATTATATTATAAGCATTTCAAAAAATATTTTCATCCTCCTTTTTCTAACAGTTGACTACTAATTTGCTCCATGTGCTCCATTCCTGGGAAAGTCACCAACATTATTTATTGCTCATGGTGATGTTAGATGATCTTACTTTGCATAAGATTTTATATTAATGACTATTTTCACATTTATGTCTTGATTTTGTAATTCCGAACTGGTAACGCTATGCGTACAGATTCTAGTAATTTATATCTGGTACATATACTGGCATTCTTGTACTTGGTATTAGCCTCCAAGTCAATGATAAAAGAGTCCCCGAAAACTTTTCAAACTGTGTTTTCTGAATATATTTCCAGGCCAATCCCTAATGATTTAAATTTCCATTCCATTGTCTTGTTATTGCTTGTTTTAATTCTAATATTTAATTGAATAATTTTATAATTATTTATAAAAAAAACTCAGCTTTGACAGCTAAAACTGTTCTTCGCAAAATATTTCATGGAACAATTTTTAATTCTTGTTCTTAATTTGGAGCATTTTAGACTTACTCATACAAGTATTCTGCCTTTAAGAAATTCTATATTAATATCTTTATTTTTCAGAGCTTATTTTGTGTTTTCATTAATTATTATTGATTGAATTATTTCATTATCAAAAGGCATAATTAATTTCAAATTAATTTATGAAGTTTTCTCTCATTATAATACATAGAAAACATGTATTATATGGAGAGAAAATATATCAACAGAATAGTCAAAATTTCAGAGAAGTCGATGCATTTTCTATAATACTAAATTTCACTTTGATTAGAGCACTCTCGTCAAAATTCTAGGTTAGCGACAAACGATTTTAAGGAAAAAATCTTATAATAACACAACTAGTGGATTTATACATATATAATTTTAGATAATCTTTCATTTGATGCTTTGTTTTTCTCTCTCAAGTGACTTCAAAATAATATATTCTGTGAAAATAGTCTTCGAATTTTCTCTATGGATATATGTAACTTAAATATATATATATATATATATATATATATATATATATATATATATATATATGAAATTTATGAGGTTAAAATAAAGAAACAAATATTTTATATAGCTTTTTATATGGAACAATTATCAATTTCTTCAAGATAAAAGTGCATACTATAGTCTCTGTTTACCATAGTATGTTCGAGCTAAAATAAGCACACATAAATAATTTGAAAATATATATAATTATGTGATTTAAAAACGAAACAAAAAATGAAAATAAAACATTTCAAAAACAATTTAATTTTGAAATGAAGGAAAATAACACATTTATTCCCCCTCTTATTATATTTTAATTTTATTGTATTCGTTTATTTCGCCGTTTGTGTTTTAACTTGCGAGGTCTGTACTGAATAGTCATCGTAATACTTCTGAGAGTGATCTTAATAATTACTGAATCAATTGCTGTTTGTTTTTGTTTTCTACGTACATTTCAATATGATACTTTCAGGCAATTATTTTACTATTTCTTTTGTTATGTGACGTGATCAATTAATATTTTCTTTCACCAAAAAGTTTCACGTGTATTACTAGCTGAGAGTGAAAACTTTTATAATTTTTTAATCCGAGTTACATAATTCTAATGCATACAAATGCTACATGCGTCCTTTAGGGCAGAGATCTTCAACCTGGGTTCCGCGGAATCCTGGAATTTTATCATGGGTTCCACTAGAGGACAATATTTGCTTAATCAAAGCACCACAATCTTAGTAAAGTTTTAATTTTTATAAAAGATCGAATCCTTCAAAGCAGTTTGCATATAAAAATAAATATAAATAAATATTTTATAGATGAAATAAAATCTTAAATTTTGTAAAATTCAGCAGCTTCAAATACATTAATCAAGACGCATTAGGTCACATATTAATCTCCATTATCTGGCTCACATGCAGAATCACCCACTTATTTCGCTATTTTCAAGGTATAAATAAAATTGATACCACTCTTTTAAAATTGAAATTTTGGGCAGTTTGAAAGATAGTATTGAATGCTTTCCTACTATGCATAATGTTTTAGTGGATGGTAACGCTAATCCCGATAAAAGTGTAAAAATTAGTTTGGTCCAACATTTGTTGATATCTGAAAAAAAAATCATTTCTTGAATACTTCCCTGAACAAAAAGAAAAATTATCTTAGATCCGAAATCATTCTGAAGACGGACACCTCCAAACTCCCAATAAATGAATGAGAACAACAAATTAATATATCGACCGACACTCAATTGAAACTAAATTTTAGTCAAGTTGATAGTATGCATTTTTGGGTTAACCTTAGAAAATATTAATATAAAATTTTTAAAAGCGCTGTGAAACATTTAATGTCATATGTTTCAACCTATGCATGCGAAAACTCGTTCTCTTTGTAAGTTGGGACAGAAAAAAAATACAGAAATACAGAAACCGAAATACAGAAACCGATTGCATGCTGAAGAAGAACATTAGGTCATAGATTTCAACAAATGTTCTAGACGTTAAAATTCTTTGCAATAAAAACCATTCACAGCCAAGTCATTAAAATTTTTCTTTTTATTAATTTGTTACTATTTAAAGCAATTTTTGCGTTTGTTGATTATTTTTTAGAAAACAAAACCACTAGCTACTATACCATTCACTATCTTATTAAGACGTAACTATTATTATAAAATAGAGTTGTAAAAATAATTTTTTAAATTCAAGTAGAAAAGGCTCTGATATCATATTTTTTATTCTCTTTGATCAAGAAGCTCCTTTAAGGAAAAGGTAAACTCAAAGGCTACCCCAAGGTTTAAAAGGTTGAATACCCCTGCTTAGGGGATGCATTATTATCTACTAGGTAACCACGGCTACGATTTTAAATGTAGTCGAAGTTGGTTTGACAACTTTAAAAAGTCATTTATACAGTTAATGGAATACTTGTGGAAAATCAAGCCTTAGATAACGAGGGATTTGCTTCACGTTGATAATCCTGGGAAGAGATTGACATCGTTAGGCAATGTACCACTATATAAGAAAAGAATAAACTTTCAAGCAAAGCGGAAAATATATATATTTGTTGTTGCGTTTGTTTACAATACTACATATTCTGAAAGAATTTTTCTTAGATATTTTTCGGTTCATATGTGGGATAGAATTGCGATACAAATAGCACAGTGTTATTTTTTTTATTCCACGTTATCATCAATAGTTTCTGAGTCAATATTTCCCCTTGAATAAAAATACACGGTTTCTTTTCCATTCAACTTCTAAGAAGAAAAAACTCGTCTCACTCGTTCCGCTATGTGATTTTTCCTCCTATGTGCATGTTCTTAAGAATTCTCTGGGAAACTGTACCCGTCGCGGTGATTTCGTGGTGAATAGAACTGAATCTCTTTTTCTGAAGAAAACACTTCAAAAGTGTTTATTGCCTCACCAAAATAAAAATCTACATTGATTCAAAATATTGTATCCGAGGGATTTCCAAGAAAGAATGTTTTTTTTTCTTTTTACCTATTTTCTGCGTTAGAAAAAGAGTTGATACTTTAAGAGGATAAAATTATGAATGGAACATTTACACGATAGTTGGTACAGATTTAAGAAAGAGCTTGTTATACAATATTACCATCGATTTATTCAAAATCTACATTTCGTTATGTTCTGTAAGTGCTTAAATTCTTATGTATAACGCCTCTTTATGGGCTTATCATCTTTATTTACGTGCAAGAATCATAATCCTAAGATGTCTTAATAATATCTTTCTTTTTTATGAGGTTTACTGCCTTTGTTTTATAAAGGGTGATTCGCCTCTGGGATACCCTAAGTGATCCTTCTGTATTTTTGACCTTCCTTCATGTCAATTATTGTTGTGGTTGCAGGATGGGTACCCATTAAATATTTTGAAGCTCCAAGTTCTATCATTAGAATGGTGTGGAAGCTTAGAGAATGAAGTGCCAGATCAGGTGTCATCCTTAACACTTGATTGAAATTAAAAATTTCTGTATCTAGTGCCACTAGCACTAATTATGTTGCTTCTAATTGTTATGTTAGGAATTGATCAATCAATCCATCATTTTTAGTTTTGTCCACAGTTACACATGGTTTGGTGCAGTAAATCAAGATTTGGATTTTGTGCCCTAAGCCCTTACTTTACGTCACTCACTTATGTATATAGCTCAAAATCTCGCACACTTCAAATCAAGTAAAGTTGTTTTAAACCATTAGTATTGAATTTATCAAATTTATTTTTGAAATGTCTATGATCTTTTGTATTTCTTGTTTGTCTCTTAACTTGCTTTTGACATTTGGTTTATTTCTATACTAAGAAGTTTGAGCATAATCAAATAAGAGGGGACCCGCTTTTAAATGTTTTACTTTTGAATTTTGTTTAATTTATTCAATTCTTTCTGTGAACGCTCAAGCGAGATACATTCATTTTAGTTTCTCTCACAACATTTGCATTATTCTATTTAAAGAAAGAAAATGGCATAGACTTCTGCGAAGAAACGATCGATAAATACTGTGAATCCTTAAGCGTTCAGACTTTTGATATCCGAAATATTTAGAACTTTTTACATTACTATTAATCAACTACTATTTTAATATTGACAGCTCGCTGGCATATATGAATATTATTTCATTTAAATGAAATTTCACGATACAAAGTTTTATATTCATTGTGTTCTTAATGCAATGTGGGTCTTCAATAATAATGGAGTCTAAAATTTTTATACTGCATTAAAAGAAGTCCCTGATCCGAATGATGTGCTGAGTATGAAAGGAGACTAAGTATTGTCTTGACTTCTGAAGAGCTACTGAGGTCATCCATTTCGAAGTCTATTGAACAGGTAAGAAACTTGGTGAGTTTCTCCTCAATTCGATGCATAGTTCATTTCCCTATAATGCATTTTTCCTAATCTATAACAAACTAAACCTCACTATTATTTGTTGACTCATATTCAAAAAAATGTGTTTGTTCTTAAAAAAAATAAAGGCTTTCACATAATGCTTAGGGAATGATAATTCACATAATTTTATTTCAATGGTAAATTTTCATCTATAATAATCTTTATTTATATATGCACAAACAGTATCAGGATATATATACAATGCTAATATTTTTTGCATGTTACTTACATATTCTATGGGTCCAATTAGCAATTAATCTCAGATATAAACATCGGCTTTTTTTAAAGAACTGGGATTTAATGTAATTGACCTTTTTTGTACAAAAAGTGTAGTGAATGGGATTGAGGAGATAAAGGAAGTGTCATATAGGTACGCTGTAAAGGGTTATAGCACTGTAAGAAGATATACTTGACTCAGATCCTGTGGATAGAAATGTCTACTCGAATCGGCCCATTTATTAAAAGTCTACTGATTAGTGTTCAAATAGATATTTTATTTTTTTATGTTCAGTTGAACAGAGTAAAATAACTACTCTACATATATTTAATTTATTTTGATATTGATTATTTAAAGATTGAAAAACTGTTTAAACATTTTACCTGATCGTTATTGAATAACTATACCTCTTACAACGAAATTGGTAAGCTATTTGGAAATTTAATCAACAATAAAAATATTGGTTAATATTTATTTCACAATACGAATACAGCAACAAAAGCGTTAATTACAGCAATATTTGTCAAGGTATTTTGAATAATTTCCGTTTGAAATGATTTACTGCTTTATCATAATTGTAATTATATTCATATATAAATATTTACCATATGAAATGTAATTGGAAGGTTTCGGCCATATCAAATTATACCGAAAAGTGGATTTAAATATAAAAAATAATAGATTCTAATATTTTTAAATAAAATGAAAAAGTAAAAAACACATCTAGTTAATATTAGTTTAATCCTTTATTTAACCTAGAAATAATTAAACATTCATCTGATAGACCAGTGCTTCTTTAACTGTGATTCGTGAAAATTTTATTTAGAAAAATAAGTTTTCGCAATCGATTCATTATCTTTAATTTTATACATTAGATTTCTATGCAGCAAGCTATAAAACCATGATACTGGTTAAGGTGAGCGGTACATCATTTATATATGGAAAAGATATCATTATGCGCATAATTATAGTCGTGTCGTAATGCAACCCAAAAGTTTAAGCAAAAATCTTTAAATTCTGAATCGGTGCTAGAGCTGAATTTCTCGCAATTTTTGAAATGGCATGAAATGATCTTCTGTCACTCAGCTTACATACTAATGTGAAACGACTCTTTTTCAGTTTTAATACTAATTAAATCCAAATATCATTCAGTGCTGAAATGTTTTGAAGATGTTTTATGTCCAGCAGAAATGTTTTGAAGATGCTTTATGTCCAGCAGAGTACTGCACAGAAAACTTACTTTGATATGCAGCAAAAAACAGGCATTCGAAAAGATCTGTCTCATTAAAATGGGATTTTTTTTTCATTAATTTTTATACACTTGTCACAAGTTCTAAATCTAACTCTTTTCACACATTTTTTGAATATAGTGACCGTGGTTGTCTAGTGGTCCTGGTCGCGGACTACTGGCCTCCAGTTTTCGTCGAGTCGTGAGTTCGAATCTTGCATCACAAAAAATCTGCCATGTAGCTGAAACTGATGCGCGTTAAATCTGATCGAAGTTCAAAGTCTTTCCGTGGGTGTAGTGTGGAAGTTAGGAGAGGGAGTTGGCAGCTCAGGTGTCATCCTCTTCAATTAATCGAGTTTCAAAGTTACGAGATCTGTCACCAATAGTCTTCAAATCTAACTCTTCATTTTTTTTGCGAGTTTGTGAATGCTTTTCTATTGTGCCATTTAACCTGATATGTATCTTATTTCTGCAAGAAAATTCCTATTGTAAGATATTCTTTTTTTAATTCTTATCATGTACATTTTCTGTTTTGTAAGTACATTGTGAACTTTATTTAATTTTGATTTTGAAATTATGTAATATATAATGTTCTTTTGTCAATAAATACTGATTGCGGCGGTGATTGTCTCTATGGGGTGCCGATTAGTAGCTCTAAACCTTTTGAGTGAGCTTGGTCTCCTTGAGCATTCTACCAATAGCCCTCATGTAAAAATTATAAGTATTTCATTTTAATTTAAAAACTATTGAATAAATAAAATTTAAAATATTTTACTTGTTAATTATAAAATTAAGCAACTCAGTTTATTTTTATGGAGGCTTATGTTTGGGACGGAGGACCGTTAAAATGTTTCATGCATGAAAGGGGTGGGTGGGTCGGAAGTCTGGAAAGTTTAAGAACCACTGTTAGAGACTAACGACCACTTCCTGTTCTTCGAATTTGAGATGTTTCTATTACCCATCTCACTCACATTGCCTTCATAACAAGTAAAACAATTTATCCGAAAGCGATAATCAAGATGTACACTTGTTACTTTTGGAGATGTACTGTTTAACAGTGGAATGTTCAGTGATTACGTACAAAAGTGTGCTACATACCATCAAAATGAGTATTGGTAGATATTTTGAGTTTTGAAAAGCCCACGGAAGACACAACTATAAGTGTGGCAAACAATTGCAAAATTTGTACTTTCTGTAAATCTAAGAAACGCAGAATTACCTAGGATGCAACAAGTTTGTTGTGGAGAGCTCTCTTCAAACATTTAGCAAAGATGCAAAAGCTAATTTTTACTACATTTCTACTTCTTAAATTTAAATGTCCCAACACTTTATTTAAGTTATGCTAATTTGCTTAAAATAAATAAAATATACATAAAAATATACGTTTTTCTGAATTAGTATTCTACGAGTCGAATTATTAGCTACAGAATAACACTGATTTAAGTTTAGTTATGAAGGGTTAACGCATATATAAAATCAAACAAGTTAGAAGCTCTTTAAATTCTCTTTATTCATAGTTGTTACAATATTTAAATTTTTAAAATATCGAATGCTATTTTCTTAGAAGAAACTGTTATTTAAATACTTTTCTTTTTTCATTTGATCTGTAGTACACTTAACAATAATAATACATTATTTGTCCAAAATAAGTCATCAAATACCCATTAATCTAAATTTACTCTGAAGTAAAAACTCCCATTACATTTGAACTTTAAGAACATTTTTGATTCTGCGATGTCTTACGGGTTATTTTAGGTTTACCGAATTTCAGACCGTATACGCAACATATTACATTACAAAAAACAGTTTACGTAGCTTGATGTAATTGAGGTCACAAAAGATTTTAGGAGATAGTATAACCATCATTTAGAAAGCCCTGGAAATAAAATGGTAGATATATAATATCTTCCTGTAAAGAAACCGCCACGGGAATAAAAAAAAAATTCGGAAACTGTGAAAAAATGAAACTTCGAAGAAATCTCCGATTCTGTGGTCATGCCTGTGTTACGATGTCTAGACGTTGCATTAAAGATAAGGCTAAAAGAACCAACAAACACACATAACAAGAAAAAGGAAAAAATATTCTTGCAAACTTTGGCAGCACCCAAAGACGTGTCAAAACAATTTCTATCACTGCGGAGTGTGTTGGAACAATTGGGGTAAATAGAAAATAGTTACGTTTTCAGAATGTTAACTCATAATTATTTCTAGGGTGTTAACATCAGCAAATATTTCAATCCGTCATCCAATTGCTCCTTGATTTTGAATGCTGCATTTCCTTACAAGAATACAAAGTTATATGGAAGGCATAACTAAAAAATTGATGTTAACATAGCATTAGTCTTCTAAGATTTTATTTCTCCGATACGAATATGTAGTAAGACCATGGATATGTGGATCTTCGCTTCAAGAATAAGTGTGTCTCATGGACTTTTGAAATTCCTGCTTGTAGTTCGTGCAAAAGAATCACAAAATAATAGACTAATTGAAACGATGCATTAAATTGAAATGGGTATGAACTAATTGCTTACAAATTACATAGTTGTGTTCCCGACACCTGAGAATGCGTCTGTATTCTTTGAGAGATCCCTGTCGAATTCTAAGTTACAAGAAGCAAGAATAACAACAAAAGAGTTCTAAACATTCAAATCTCAACAGCATCAATAAGGAAACACTTATTTCTTGTTTGTTGTACTCGTGACTCTCTTATGGTAATGGACATTTTCGGGTCTTAATGTTACTTGCGTCCGCAATAGCCTAGTGGTTATAGTCACTGACTCGCGGCCGGTGATTTTCATCGAGCCTTGATGCCACTAAAGACCCGTAGAGTAGCCGGGGCTGATGCATGTTCATTCTGTCGAGGCTAAAAATCTTTCTGTTGATGGGGTGTGGAAATTAGGAGAGAGGGGTGTCAACAGAGTGGTCGCCCTCATAAACTTGTCCGATGATCTAAATTACGAGGTCCGTCGCCAATAGTTCGCCACAGTTGGGATATTCTTTCGTAAAATAGTTGCTACGTAAAAAAATCAATCAATCTTAATCACTTAAGACCCATCATGTAGCAGGATTGATGCACGTTAAAATCTGTCGAGTCTTCAAGTCCTTCCAATGTCATGGTGTAGTTGTTTGGAAAGGAAAGTCACCCGTGCAGAGTCTCTATGTGCTGTGTGACTAGTTACAATTGTCTTTGAGAAAGAAAAAAACTGTCTCCCTTCATTTATCATTACAGAATTTAATCTGTACCTTCTCACCCATTGCAAAACATTCAACTTAGTGAATGCTTATGGAGATCATACGGTGCTCGTCCGTCGACTATCTGCCCATTCTCCGAAAGGGGGAAGTTGAATTGAGGAACTCAACCTAATAATTACCTGGCTTAGGTGTCCAGTAAAGAATGTTTTTTTTTTTATTTCGAAAACATTTTGAATAAACATGGAAAATGAACAACGCATCGTTAAGCACCTGAGGTTAATTCACATCCTATAATAAATATCTAATATAATTCACATGCGAGGGTGTTTTCTTTCTTTTTCTTCGGACAGATATAATTTAAAAAGACAAATATATGGCATGAGTCAGGTATAAGATATATATATATATATATATATATACCTCGTTTAAATGATCTTCAGTTTTAAAAAATAAAAATGATAGATATCATATTTTACAATGAGATATCTATATATTTATGTGTCTGTTTATGTAAAAAAATTACATATAAATAATTATGTTTGTTCAGTTAATAATCAGCAGATGTATTTACATTTACACATTGTGAATACAGATACATCTTGCTTAAATTCGCCTGCATGTATATCTTCATATATTTGCGAAGTACTTATGAACTCAACCTTCTATACATCGAACATAATTATAATTTTAAAATTTACATTTAATAAGATTTTAAGTTTTATGTTTCAATTTATATATTTCCCTTACTTTATTTTGCAAATATTGCTTCATAAATGAAACATGTGAATGTTAGTAACAAATTACGAGGGGTATGCAGAAAGTAAGGAACGTTTCCGTCTGACGTCTCTAGGTGCGTGCCGATCACGTATATTTTGGTGTCTGCTTGCTCGGCAACTCAAGTCGGCGTCCTGCGATCACAACGGGAACATTTCCACGCTGGCCGTTTTTTCAATATTCAAATTTAAAATGTGTGCTGCAATTGAAAATCCCGCCAGTTGTGAGGTGCGGTCTGTGATACAGTTTTTGTTGGCAAAAAACCTAAGACCTATGGAAATTTATCGGCAAGTGTGTGAAGTGTACGGATGCAACGTAATGAGTGAAAGTTCAATCGGGAAATAGTGCATTGAGTTTAAAAATGGCCGAACTAACGTTCACGATGAAGAGAAGAGCGGACGCCCTAGCATTGTGACTGACGAACTGGAGGCTAAAGATTCGTGAAAACCGCCATTTCACAATAACGGAACTTTCGCTCAGTTTTCCACTAGTTTCACGGACTTTGTTGTTTGAAATTGTCTGAGTGACTGAGATCGCAGGCGGCAGAATTCTATGACAAAGGAATTTCAAAGCTTGTCCACCGCTATGATAAGTGCATCAATTTGTTTGGTGACTATGTAGAAAAGTAGAATTTTAGTCGCTCTTTCTGATGTATATAACAATTTTTTTTTCCTTGTACTTAGTTTCTTTTTAATTCCAAAACGTTCCTTACTTTCTGAATACCCCTGGTATATTCGTTGCATATGAAATAAGGCCATTGCATAACGTACAAAATATCAGACTGTGGATTAAGTGATTGTTTGAGAAAAGTTTAGCACAAACGAAAGGAAACACATTTTTAAGAAAAAAATAAATGTATATATATTTCTTTATGGAGCAATGAACGTTTGTTTATAATTTTAATTATCTTATGACCCTTAATTTTCATTCGTGTATGCGAAAATACTTCATTTTTCGAATCAATATAACTTATCAATGAAACAAATCGGGGAGGGGGGGGACTTGACACTTTTACAGTATAATATTAATATACATTAACATTATTTTTCACATTTTCATTTAATTTTAAATAACTCTTAAAAAGTTATAAATAAATATATACAACACTATTTTTTTGAAGTCACGGGAATCTATATTTTATTGCATCCAAGGATTCGAGAGTAAAACATTGATCCAAATTTACAAAAGTAAAGTTATTTAGTAGAAAAATGTCCAGTTTTGAAGCTATACATATCTTTTAAAAAATTAAAGGTAAATATCTTCTTTTACTATCATTTACAAAATTACGGAAACGTAAAAATTGATTTATAAGTCATAAAAAAGTTTATTATGAACACATGTATGAGATTTCAAACTAAAGTTATTAATAGTTTCTGAGATATCCTCAAAGTCTTATGCTGAGTAATTTTTTTTTAAAAAAAACTGGTTAATTAAAGTTTAGTTTTGTGTCGTTAACTGTAGATGTTTTGGTAATATCGTTAAACATTGGCAACAAAATGATAAAATGGAGCTCTAGCATGCCTTTTTTTTTTTACAAAACAATCAATACTTTTGAAATTTAAGTATTCTGTGAGACCCTAAAATCCAATTTTTGTGCTCGCATTCTATTTATCAAATAAATAAAAACATTATTGAATAGGTGATATGCCCTTTAGTTTTTAACAGCAAGTTTTAAAAAATGCAAAATGTAAAGCATTTTAGAGTCATAATTATATTAAAAATTGATTTAAATTTATTTAATAAGTTAGATGTATTTTATTCTAAACAAATTTCAACGACAATAATATTTCAAAATATTATTATTGGATAAAATGGTTCTTTAAAGGATTGAATGATGTGCAGCCAATTTTAAAATAATGAAGTACATTTCTAGAGTATGAAAAATTAAACTACTTTTAATGGACTTTTCTGATTTTATAAGCATTTATTTTTTATGTTACAGGAATAATTTTCGTATACAAGAGGAAATGTAAGAGTATAAAAAGAAATAAATAAACATACACGATTAAATGTAATTATAAAACATTAGAAGAAATATTTCAAAATAGGACGCAATAGTTCCAAGAAACATTTGTCATAGTCTAGACTTAAAATTGCTTAAAAATGAGGCTAGCTTACCTTTTAAAGTTGGAACAGCATTGAAAAATAAATAAAGAAAAATACCGTTATTGAAAATGAAATTATGAAAAAAAGAAAGCACATTCATTTTCGAAATGATTTTTCTGACTGAAAGAAGACAGAATTTAGTTTATTAATAATTTTTCTTTCCTCAAACATAAGTGCATGCACTAAAGATTCTTATTTAATACTTCGAAATTATTTTACAAAAATAAATCACAAGAAGGATTTATTTACAAAATGACGTAGGCAGGAGAATTCCATTAATTTCCAAATCTTATGAACAAGAATATTGAAAATAAAGTATTTCATTTTCTTTTCTTGATGCTTTTGTGTAATGAGATTTAACTTAGGATGATCAGAAAAAAGCTTTTACGAAGAGTTAAATTTTCTGTTAGAGATAAATCGAGCCAGACAATATCTTGATTTTAACCCTATAAAACTAATCATGTTTGTTTTGACTAAATTTGAACTCTCAATTTATTAAATTATTTTAATGTATTTGTAATGGAAGAGTATATTACGGGATTTTTCAGTTATATGGTTTTTTTTTATTTTCCTTGCGTATAAGATTTAAAAAACAAATAAAGATTTAATGACTATGTCTTTTCAAATTGTTAGTATTTGATTCTGCTTAGAACATTATGATGATATAAAACATTTGACAATTGGCTAAGCAGTAAAATATTGTACAAGTGTTTTTGATTATATATATATATATATATATATATGTATATATATATATATATATATATATATTATATATATATATGTAGTATGTGTGTGTGTGTGTGTGTGTGCGTGTGCGTGTGTGTGTGTGTGTGTGTGTGTGTGTGTGTAATATTTCGTGAGTAGGAATTTACAACAAGATATTTCTTGATGTATTGGAAATATTGAAAATCTCATGGGTTAAGAAATTGCATGGGTCAAAATTGCCTTTACCTTTGATGTGAAAAAATAACTTGCTAATATTGTGCACCATTCTCTGATATTTTACATGCATCAACTTTTCACTGCATGAAAAGTTTGGTTCAAAAAGTGTCTATTTTTGACAACAGATAGAGTTGTTAAGGAAAGTTGGTGTTGCCATTTTTTGCTACTATCTGTTAAGTAATGTCAAAATAAATTTGACACTGATTCAAATCTTAGTTTTGATTTCATAGTCAGTTGATACTAAATCAAACTTTCATTGGTGTCACGTTGTGCTATCGTCATGTAGCATCCAGGTGTCTCAATTGATGAGATTTGAGTTTCTCATTATACGCTAGAAATAAACAATAATTAATACAATGAGTTGCTTCCGATGAATCTGCTCAAAATAGGTGAACACGGTCTCATAGTCAGAAAATTTATTGAGACGAATTTTTGGGAGGCAATGGGAATTATACTCACAGAATCCCGAGGAGAAGGGAAATAATAGCTGGACAATTACTTATCGTGTAACCCTGTTCCCGTTCCTAACATCTGATTTTTCATCCTTAACACGGGCACCTTTGGAACCACCTCGTATTCTAATTTTTTGAAAGTATTTGAGATATCTTTAATTTTTTTTAAATTATTTAAATGCAAATGTGGAGATTTTTTATATTTTTCAACCTAAACACGAGTACCTTTTGATTTACCTCGTATTCTAATTTTTAAAAGTATTTGAGATATCTTTATTTTTTTTATATTATTTAAATGCAAATGTGGAATTTTTTTATATTTTTCAACATTAACACGGGTACCTTTTGAACCACCTCGTATTCTAATTTTTGAAAGTATTTGAGATATTTTAATTTTTTTATGTTATTTAAATGCAAATGTGTAATTTTTTAATATTTTTCAACCTTAACACGGGTACCTTTTGAACCATCTCGTATTCTAATTTTTGAAAGCATTTGAGATATCTTTAATTTTTTTATATTATTTAAATGCAAATGTAGAAATTTTTTATATTACGTTTAAATGTCTTAAAATCATTAGAATAAATATATTATTCAACGAGTGTTTTTTAATTCATGTTTCCATTTAAAATGTTTTGCTAATTCATACTAATACTTATACATTTACAAAGAAGGAAAGTCATAATATTAATACGCAGTTCTGCAATAATTCACAGAAACTTGCTGACAGAGTGAAAGAAATAAATTAATAATTTCTGTAATAGAAACTAGAGTTACATTACAATTACAATGTTTCGTCTAAAAATATTGGATAATGCACTTTTTGTCTTTGTCTTCAAATTGTTATATTGTACAGCGACGAAAGAAAAAAAAATGTTTTTGTTCTTAGCAGTGTGAAAAGCAAAGCTCTAACATTAACTTTTGTACGGATGAAGAATTACTTCGCTTAAATCGTGAATAAGGCAATGAATATTTAATTTGTTAGACAAACGGAAAGGGAATAACTAATTTTAGACAAAAATGTGTTGCAATGAATAATGAAGTCTTTTAATTCCCAGAATTCTATTGTTAGAAAAACTCTTTGCTACATGTAAAAATATGTATATTTTTGCAAAGGCATGAGGGAACTGTTGAGTTTCAAATAAATTAAGAAGTATTCATTTTCCTTCTTATTAATGCAGCGCTTTTTTAGTTGTGAAAAGAAGTAAAAGCTATCAGTATTATAGACTATATAATATATTTAGGGTAGAAATGTTTACCTCAACGGTGCAAAAAAAGGAAGGGTAAAAAGAAGAAATTTTATCACAACATAAGCTTGTTTAAGAAAGAACAGTCTGGAGAAAACTGGAAAAAACATAAAATTAATTTTCCCCTGACATTTGGCGCCTCTGCTTTGCTATATTATTTCCCACTAAGAATGAAATCTTAAATCATAATTCAGGTGATCCTAGTAGCCTAGCCTAGTGGTCCTGGTCATGGATTCGTGGCCGGCGGTTTTCGTCGAGTCGAAGTTTCGAGCTTCGATGCCACTAAAGACTCTGTGTAGCCAGAGCTAATGCCTGTTAAATCTGGTCTGAACACAAAGTCCTCCCTTTGACTTGATGTGGAAGTTAGGAGAGGAAGGTGCCAACTCAGGTGTTGTCCTCGTCACTAGACTGAAGCTCAAAATTATGAGGTCATATCAATACCCCTCGTGTCGCTTCTAGTGTGATGTTAATAAAACTAATCAATCAATCAAAAGTATATATATATGTATATATATATATATATATATATATATATATATATATATATATAAATCAAATAACGTCATAGAAAAATATCTTAAGTTTAATTGAAAAGACCAATGCGAATGAACTCTATACAACTTGAGCCGGGCGCAAAATTACAAATTCTGTCGTCAATAGCCTTTGTATTGTTGTAGCCTGACGTTGATTTATATTCAATCGCTCAGCCTATCAACTGGTTCAATTTGTTAATACATCATAGATTAATATATAGCACATTACCTTGTAATTTGAAAACCCAAACATTTATATGAAATGTTTAAATTTAATTAAGAATATTTCCATGCATTTTTACTGAAATGTGATACAAAATCTTTAAATGCAGTTAAAATCTTAATTAATCATACGAGATGTAATGTAAAATATTATTTTAGTATTGTTTGGACTAACAATGAATCGAGTCAAAATTCTCAATTCGTAGCAATGAAATTAACAGATTAGCATAATCTCAGCTCACGTTTGTTTTTCATTTTTGAAACGTTTCAATTAGTTGAGGAATAATTAATGAAGTTTGAGACTAGTTAATTAATTTTAGGAAGTTAGAGCATAAATTAGAAGTCTGATGTGTTGAAACTCAGTATTAATTAATTCAATTCTCATTTAAAAGACAGGCCATGTTTATCTAAATTAGCACGAAAAAAATAAATAAGATTTTTTTTGGTAAATGGTGCTTCTTTGCAGAATAGTTAAGGCATAAGATAAATTAGTTGGAATTAATTTACTTTATGTGACTTATTACCTTTGATTGTTAATTTTTTCTATCAGTAGAATGTGAATAAATAATTAAAATTAACACTAAAAACAGTTGATGTAACAATTATTGTAACCTTTTAGAATTTTTTTTTTCTTTTAAGTTTATTTAAATACTTAAATACTTTTCAAGGGCATTTGTATGAAAAGTGTCTACCTTGTAAATTGAATAATTTAATTAGAATAAAATAAGGAAAAAAATTTTGGTACTGAGTAAAATGGAAACTTTTTAAAAGTTCGTTTGAAAGTATTACAGTTCCCTTTATAATCTGGCATTTCACCTTTCTAGCACTTCCTGATGTTCTGTATTCTTACATCGGGAAATTGTTACATAGAAATTTAACCAAATTAAATAACGTAAGCTATCAATAAAAAAATAGCACATATTTGTAGTTTTAGTTATGTTTGTGTTTGACATTTTCTTTTTTTTGTGTATACTGTGTTAAATTTCATACAATAGTATATAGCTTTTTTTATTTAGTTTGTGTTGGCTGACATTACAGAAATTATTTCCAATCTGTATAAAGGGGATTTTAGTGTAAAGATTTGTTCGATACTTATTCATGAGTGCAATAAACATGCGGACTCGGCTGCCCGACTGAACAATGAATGCTTTACATCTCGCAGTACCACCACAGGGCATTAATTGTTCAATTTTAAAATGCATTAAAACGGCAGGGCATGAATTGTGGAATCTCTAGATTTATAATAAACTATATTTGGTAAAGCCCGTTATTGGATCAAGGCTTATTATACCATTGCGGAGAGCGGATATCAAATTGACTCGCCTACGCATCGGTCAAACTCGCTTCACTCATAAGCACCTCTTGTTTGGCAAGAGTGATCTAAAGTGTCCTTGTCATGCCACATACACTGTTCATCCAACTTTAATATAGTGTCCAGTATTTTATCGTCATATATTTTTAATTCTTCTGCTTTAAAGGCTTATTGGGGGAAACTCCTCTCCATAACTTATTTGCTTATTCACAAAAAAATGGGGTTTTTATATATATAAAAAAAAAAAACTTTCAATTACTCTTTTTTTTTTATTTTTTATCACGAATGGTATTTTATATTTACATGTTAGTATTTAGGGTTTAAAATTTGCAAAAAAGATGTTTGACGTAGTAGAGCTAGATTTAGCTCATGAGCCGTAAAACCTCATTCACAGACTGGTTTCACTTTTTTAGTTTGAATGCTTTATTGTTAACGATTTTCCAGTAACCTAGAATTTTAGATAATCCGGTAGGATCTGATCTGCTATTTGCGGATTATTTACCAGATCCGGCAGGATTATTTTATTATCCGATAGCTTTCAAAAATGAGCTATTAAAAAATCGGAACCGAGAAGAAAAACAAAAAGCAGAATCTTATGTTTTGTAAGCGTACTTTTTATCAATAAGTATAGAGACTGAAGTCAAAAACAAATTTAGGGAGGTTGTACATACAAGGAATTAATAAATTACTTCCCTCTTGCATCATACTCCACTGCCAGTGCTTTTTCTTTTCATCGTACGTATTCTGAAGGACGGCAACCGCAAAGCAGTTCAGGCATCCCGTCTCTCGAAGCGCATCAGTTGTAACCGAAATTAAGTCCTTAAAATTTTTTTTATTTATCCGAGGTAGCAAAAGAAAGTCTACGAGAGCCACATATAGAGAATGTAGGCTAGTTTGGGTAGCGTAGTGATGCTGTGTTTAGTCAGCATCTCCTTCATAATTACCGACTTGTGATTTTGTGTATTGTGGTAGTGAAGCTCGGTTTGGTTTTATTAACGTCGCACTAAAAGCAGCACGGGACTATTGACGAAAGATCTCGTAATTGTGAACCTCGATCTAGTGACGTGGACGACACTTGATTTACACCCTCTCTCCTAACTTCCCCACCATGCCAACGGGAGGACATTGGGCCCCGAAAGATTTAACGGGCATCATCCCCAGCTACACACAGGGTCTTTGTGGCATCAAGGCTCGAACCCACGAATCAACGAAATCCGCCACAAGTCCGATGCCTTAACACTAGGCTACCGCTGCCGTATTAGTGAGGCATTCACGTTTGTAAATAATTCACCACAACTGAATGCACAGTAGATTCCACTCAATATAATTCCTCGTTCAATATAATCACACGAAAACTTAATTGGCGATCACAGTTACAAAAAAATCAAATTTCGGTAACGTATTCATCAGTTTGAGTTGATGTCAGTTGGATTCATCAGTTGAGTTGATAGTGTCTTGCTCATCTTCGATGCATTTTCTGCTGTTTAAGAATTTGTCGTGTCTTTCAAAATCACGCATTCTAGCCATGGCTTCATCTTTGTAGTCTTTATGGTTCATATGGAAAGTCTCTGTACTGTATTGTTCCCTTCCAGCGTCTGCACTTCATTGTTAATCTCCACGGATATCTTAAACTCTATTTAAATAGTCAATAAATTGACAAATATAATTGAAAATATGTCATAATCTTACGCAATTCAAATTACAAAAAGTACTCAAGAATAGTGAAGAGAAAACTGTGAATAGCCCATTGTCCTACCCTTTAACATAAAATCTGGTGACACAACACTTATCGATGGTTCACTACATTTTCCATCTGGAAGCATTAAAAACACTTCACTTTAGGTGAGATCTACGCATTCGAAGGTCGCGGAATCTAGTTACAATGATCTCTTAGTTTTTCTTAAGTTTTTTCAAATCCATCTCACATGTAGAAATCTCCCTCCATTCCGAGTTTTCCGTAAGAAATCAGTCCTGATACTTAATGGACCAACTTTATATATGTAGCATAGCATAATATAGATACCACTGAGTTTACAAGTGATATATGGTTCATGGCTTGCAGAATTTAGTATCCAAAACTATGCCTTCTGGAAGGTATAACGTCTTTAACCTGGCTGGGTATTGATTTGAAATGTACAAAAGTAAGTATTTATGCAGTTCCTACGCATAAATACTTTTAATCTAAAATAATGCATTTATTATTTGTTGAAAAGAGAAAAATCTCTTGTAAAGAAGGAGGAATATATAAGTTATTAATTCCATTTTAATAATTTAAATATTGTATATGAATATATATGATTTGTTTATGTGAATGTACATGTGGTTTTGCCGGCTCATGTGTCGTCACTATACCGTTATTCAAAATTATGAGATCTGTCGCCAAAAGCCATTGTGCTGCGTCTGAGAGAGTGACGTTATTCCTGAACAAAACACCAAGCAATGCCTTTTTAAAAGAAGTTAGTTGAACCATTCACTCTTCACGATTTTACAAAACCACAAAACGAAGGAAAATTCAATTACACACACTTAACTTCCTTAAACTGTAAATTGTCAAATGTGGCTTACCATCTTGAATAGGTTTCTATTCAGCTAAAGTAAAATCAAATGACTCGAAATAAGGAAACATTAAATTAAAGTAATTCTTTTCAAAAATAATCACTTCAGTTTATGAGAGGCATATCTAAATGTCTTTCTGTCTATTTAATAGCTTACTTAAGTGCCCATTTTTATTTAAACGAATGATTTTAAACTGTCTAAACAAGATGTGTACCCCGAAAAAGAGAGAGCAGACTTGATTATTAACTCGTCGACGAGATGTTCTGACATTTAAAAAGAATCTGTGCCCGTTTAAACTTTGAATAAATATCCCCTAGCGAGCAAGAGAAATTTTCCTCTCTGGCGAAAAAAAAGTGGAAGTGGTCCTATTTTTCGAAAGGTCTCTTTTCTCGGTTTAATAACCAAAGTGGCCTCGTTTCACGGAAAGCGGGCGAATTCATCACTTTGACAGATCCATTGCGAACTAAAGTTGCAACTAATTTACCACCTGATGGATTATTTGGTGGATCGCTTCGGCGTGCTGCTTTCACCGATAACAAATCGACCCTGCCTTGGAAAAGTCTGCTTAGCGTTAGTTTGGCGAAGAATAAACAGATTGGCGATGTTACGCAGCAATGCCAATTCATTATCAGGGTAATCGAAAATTGAAAATCGGTAGTAATAAAACACTGACTCGTCTCGTGCTAGGTGATACATAATTTTAAAGTTAGATATTGATATGATTAAAATTCACATAAATATTGATGGATTGTGATTGAATGTTTTTAAAAATATATATAAAGTTTAAAATTACGTTATGAAGATCTCATGAATTTATCTTTTAAAGTATATATTAGTGATGGGTGAAATAGATGTAAGCCAGAAGTCACTTGATTATAATAGTAATATAATCAAAATGTAGAACATTAAATAACTAACAAGAAAATTAAACAAACAATATAAATAATAAAATTATTTAGTTTTGAAATATATAAAGTCGACTTCTTAATTTTAAATCTAACTTTCCTCAATGGAAAGCACCGGCAGATGTATCGTTACCAAATTCCTTTTGTTTGATCAATATATATATATATATATATATATATATATATATATATATATATATATATATATATATATATATATAAAAAAAAAAAAATAAATGTCATAATTTATGTGTTTATGTAGCACTATTTTTATGTTTAAATTCAAGTTTTGCAACTAAATATTATTTTCTCTCTATTGCATCCATGGAATTGCACGTCACCCATTGATATTATAGAAGTTATTTTCGGATAGGTCTACTGTTAATGCTGATGCACTCATGATAATTACTTAATTATTTTCTTCCGTTGGCCCTGATCATGGATTATTCTTTCATCATACGTCGAGAGGAGTTCACATGTTGGATACCGGGTATTTAGTGATTTAATGATTTAGTGTTTAGTAATGTTGATTTAAATTATAGAAAAATGTTTTTAAATTATTGAATTTTGTTATCTGAAATATTATGAGAGGGTAAATTATTTTACTTGTATGGGGAATATTGAATACATGGTCATTTCTAAAGGTTACTGAGACCGAAACAAATGAAAAAAAATGAAGGTACTTATAACATTTGATTTATTCTAGTTAAATTGAACTGGAGTTAATAATGATAATCTTTTATTCAATTCCAAAAAATATAAGTGAATTTTTTTTTATCATAAATATTTTTATGACATTTAGTGCTGTAATTGATACATAAATCCATGAAATTATGGTTTTTATCAAAAGTCGCAAGCATCTTCTTCCTTCTTATTGAATATAAAGATATAATGACACATTATTATATAGTCTTTTAAGAAATGCAATATACTTTAATCTGTATGCAGTATTAATAATTCAGATTATTGATTTTAAATATCATATCTCTGGTGGTTAGTTTTTTAGCTAGAGATAGAAACTTTTTTGTGTGTTCTTTTCTTGAAATATCTTTTAATTAATAATTAATGTGTGTTTATGGCAAATATATAGACGGCTGATCCATTCAATAATAAAATCGATGTATTTTTAATAGTTTTTCCAATTAGTAAAGTTAATTTATATTTGAGTTCTGCCCCGTATTTCCCTTGAACTAATCCTTAGGCACTTTCTTGTGATGATATTTCATTTGATAAATGAACAATAAATGAACTTTGACTTATATATATAAATGAGTATAGAAATATTTAAGTGTAGTGGATAACATTGATGTGATGGCATTTCTAAGCAGCGGAGAAGTTAGTATGAAAGTTAGTGGTAAATAGAGTAATAGGACGTTAACAACGAAGAAGTTGGATGTGTGCAGACGCTGATGAGAGTAAAGATATATAGGATTCGATGTTAGTGAAAAGAGTGAGAATCTCTGTATACCGACAATGAATCACACTTGTTAATAAGTTCTACTGATTCAGATCTGATCATTCAGTGATTGTCGTCTCTTTGTAACATCAAACTTTAAGTTTGGACGTGTGTAGGAACCAATATCAACAAACGTGAAATGAACCTGATTTGGTTATTCTATGATTAAAATAAACTGAATTGAATTTCTATTTTATTTGAATGTATTCATTAGTTATTATTTAATCACTAATTAAGAATAGAAATATTAACAAGTATATGGAATTACTTGTATTTTAGTTGGGAAGGGGACTTGCTAGAATTGAAATAAACCAAAAGAAAGACTACTTAGGAAAAAAGTGAAGGATACTAACCAGTCAATTCACCGAAAAATGAGTTAAAAATTATAGGCGCAGCTTGTATATTAGATAATTCTCTAATTCAATCAATCACGGCTCAGCCAACTCGGTACCTCGTTTATTCCTAACCTGTCCGGTTTCAATCCTGCCTTTGCGTGTTCGCCCCTCAACTGCTTTAAAAACTATGAGAACTTTTATTAAAAAGTTAGTGACATAAATGTATTGTTGTATATTTAGAAATAATGTATATTAGTTTTACCTAAGTTTCATTAGCTCCGATAGTTGTTCTATGAAATAAAAAAAAATATTTGTTATTTCATCGAGGATATATAATTTAGGTTTTTAATTTTATTTAAAAAAATCTTATAATTTTAAGACAGATGAGAAATAAAATACGCAACGCAGAATTGAGCCCGGACCAGATGGTTGGCAAAGAAACACACTACCAACTAATCCACCCCGTGGTTTTTTGAACCTGAAAATTGGTTGACACATAAGGGGCGCTTAAAACTTTTTACTCACTTTCTATCATCATTTGCTAATTTGAGCACTTTATTACTTTCGTAACATGGTGCCGTTTAGGTGCACTACAAATCTATTAAGTCTCTTTCCCAACTGAATTGCCACAGTCGTGCCTTTCCCTTGTGAGTGAGGGAAGCAAAAAAGGACATTAAAAGTGATTTAAATTGCATCTAGCCTTAAACAAGATTATAGCTTTTAAAATAAAATCCTAATTTCCAATATATGAGCTGACCATTGTTTATTCAAGAATGCGTCTATGTAGCAAACCATTTATAGAACTGCATTTTACGGTTTTACGTCATGACCATTCAAACTTTGTTTAAAAATGGAACTATAGCTCCTTCAACGAGCTTTAGTGTAAATGCATGTTCGGTACTATTCTAAGTTTAAATCTCATTTAATATTTAACCAGCGTTACTAATTTTCTGCAGATACGTTGCTACTTCCGTTAAAGAGACTCAATGATGTCTGGGTTTACCAAAGTGGTAGATATCATTAACTATTATGCGTCAGATTAAAATACGATTTGAATGTTCGAAATTACGTGTAGGAGAAGATGCTCCCTTTGGGGAATTCGTACTTACTACTGTCACATTTAAAGGATTTTAGGCTGAATTTATGCCATTTCTGAAATCTTATATGTGAGGCATGAATTTTCCTTTTTTCCTTATAAATATTATGTATATATCTCAGTTTGTGTGAAAAATGTAATAGTTCCCAATACCGGATTTTAGTAACCCGGAAAAAGGGGGGGGGTACGCGTGTTTCAATATCTCCACACTCAGGAAATTTCATTTTCTGCACTTCCTCATAAGTAAAAATAGTTGGACTCGTTAGTACCTGCCTTTAAAGTCAATTTCCACACGTAAATGTGGACTCAACTCTTTCTGAACATTTTTCAGTTTTGTAGAGCTGTGCGCGTTTTCGAATTAGTACGTTGAAGTATGAAACTATGACGTTATCAAGTGGCGTCATAGTCTCGTACTATAGTCTTGTATTAATGGTTGTGGGCTTGTGGCCGACGCAGTTTTCATTGAATCGTGAGTTTGAGTCCTGATGCCACTAAAGACATACCGTTAGTGGGACTGACGAGGTTCCAAGTCCTCCCATTTGATGTTATGTGGAAGTTTTGAGATGAAGGTGCTAGCTCTGGTGTCGTCCTTGTCAATTAACGAGGTCAAAATTACGAGACATGCCGTAAATAGTTCTCGTGTTGCTTCTCGGCGTAACGTTAACGAACAATCAGAATCCCATGACTTTATCAAATCATTCTAACCTTGTTTTCTCCCCTTTGCTACATATTGATGAAATGAGAAAGCTTCAAAAGTTTTACAGGACATTTAGTCAGATCAAGAGAACTTTGAAGAAGAAGGAGATATAATGAAATCCTTTGTGAACATTAGTCCGAGTTAGAGGATGAGTGCGACTAAACCTAAGATATTGCTTTTGACCAAACTAGATTTATTTAGGACAAGACACAAGAAACAAGAGGCAAGAATGTCTTTTTCGATTTCAGAGACGCAAAACATCCCATAACGTCATAAAAAATCATCTGAAAATACAGACATTTCCAAACATTTTAGGGAACTCTAAACAATCAAATGCCTCAGAGCCATAAACAGCCTAAGTTTTCAAACTATTTAGACTCAGTAACGTAAATGTATATTATAATCTTCTTAAATATTAAATAAGATAAAATGTCCATATAGAATTTAATTTCTTCCTATACATTCTTCTGAAAAAAACCATGCTTTTAATTTGCTACCGTACTTTTAATTTGCTATTAATTTTCAATTGTCACTAAATTGACTTTTAACTTATCACTTTACATAAAAAAGGTTGTAATTATCATTAATTATATGACTGTTAAAACATCAATATTATTTCTTAATTATGTCATTTAATTTCCTTTTAGTCTCAGCATATCTAACACATGTCTTCCCGGCTTAGGATTGAAAACTGATGCATCTAATAGGTTATCAATTTGAACTTACTTTTGTGAAATTTCGCGTTTGAGTTATAAAGCGTAAAATATATTATGACAAAATTATGTCCTTAATACTTTGAATAGGAATTTTCAGGAACGTATTCACAACAATGATTAGAAATTGTGTTAACATTTATAAACATGTCACTTATAGTGCTTAGATTTCATAAGTCGAACATATCATAAAACAAACACACACTAATTACAACCGATGCCTTGTTCCTATCACGTCTCATAGAAAGTTACCATCATATTTTATTGATCAATGATTTTCAGTCCAAGTCATTCGAATTATTTTTTTGCGTTAAATTCGAAGTATATTGAATTTAGTTATCAAAAATTTAAGCTTGTTAGTTAGTTCTAAATTCATATTTTCTACAGTACAGTAAATACACATTAAGTGCTGTAAAATTTGTACATATGCATATATAAACGTGCACTTATTACTGTAAGCTCACTTTCACCAGACACATTCAGAACCAAGGCCGTGCCGAATTAGGAATTTTGTGGAATTAATGAGAATCAATATAGTTTTATCATTGATATGAAAGATAAATAATACTAGATAAAAAATTTAACGATTAAAACATGTATTTAATGTGTTTACACACATTTTAAAACTGCACAGACGAAATAAATATCCGGCAAAGTTTTGCGTCTTATTCTCGTAATTACAAATTTAAATTCAAACATTGAACATTAATTTGAATATTCTTGAATCTATAAGAAACACGGCACAAAAGAAAACTTAATACAATATAATGATATTTAAAACAAGTAGTGATAAGCTTCTTTAGAGACATGCTGGCATTTATTAGTTTTATTAGCTTTCGAAGAATACTTGATGTACTATTATTAAGTTTAAACAATTAAAACTGCTCCAAATCCCAAGTAACTTTAAATAAAAATTCAATAAATTTCGTAACAGGGCAATAAATACTGATATAAATTGAATGTTGGTTCAAAAAATACCATTATCAAGGGATCTGAATACATTCAGGGACTTTTTTTTTAATTTTCCAAAACACCTAATGTTTTTACATTTTTAATTTCGTTTTCATACATAAAAATAAAAATGTAGATAGAAATAATAGATCGATGGAACTATTCTCATTTTTTTTAATTTGAAATAAAAAATTTAATCAAATTTTGGAATTTATTCAAATGTTTTATTTTAAGAAAATATTTTAGATTTCCAGCACCCATTGCAACAATATATTTTATAACTATGTTTCTAGTTAATGCTCTATAAACATTATAGATTTTTAGAGGAAAATGTTTCTTAAACTATTTCATTTCACAGCTTTTCCTTTATTCTCTAGATAATACTATTGGAAACATTTGCGTGAAACTTCATAAAAGTATCCTCTTTGATTCTTGAGATATCATCTTTGAGATATTATGAAATTTACATAAATACAGTTCTGAGAAAAAGAGGGTTTTACCTTTATAAATGCAATTTTCAAAATAAATTATGAACAGCATATATTTAATATGCCCCTGCTTTGTACTTTATACTTTCGCTCTTTTTTATTTTATTACATTTCCCCTTTTCATGATCTTTATTATTTTTTAGCTGATTTTGCGTGAGATAAAGAATATCGTTTCGAATCATTGACTCGAATGGTGTCCAAGACATGTGGAACGTAAGCTATAGTAAAATGCATTTGTGTCAAGGTGTGTTGTACCATTGAACACCCAATACAGGTACCCAAAGAAAATGCTTTTAACTCAATGAAAGATTATTTATTAACAATTTGCCACAAAACCCTTAAATGACTCATTCATGTTCATTGATGCATTTCTACGATAATCTTTTGTCCCATAATTTTATGTACACAGGTACTATAAGTTTCTGCCTCGAGTAAGAGTTTTCTTTCAAAACCTATGAGCTCCCTGTGTCGTACACAACAGCATATTCAGCATAGAATATAGTTTTTTGGCACACAATTATCCTCTTCTAATTATTTGACTTTCGAAAACAAATTGCAAACTTATAGAAATTGCTTGTTTAACTTTTCAGTAGTTCAGAAGAGAACACCAAATTACAATTGGATCATTTTAAAATTATA
The DNA here is from genome assembly GCA_019974015.1 of Nephila pilipes. Classification (NCBI taxonomy): domain Eukaryota; kingdom Metazoa; phylum Arthropoda; class Arachnida; order Araneae; family Nephilidae; genus Nephila; species Nephila pilipes. Next base: position 165,142 of record BMAW01117814.1, on the reverse strand, counting down.
TTGGAAGCCAATCCAAACACAGAATATTTTCTTAAGATAATTTTTTTCGAAACACCCAGAACATCAGAAACTGAAAAAAAGCACTTTCCAAAAAATATAAATTAATGATTCGATTTTCCTTTAATGTCCCAATATAACTTAACTTTCTCAGACCCAAGGTTCTCTTTGAACCATAAATTTTATAATAATTTGTATGAATCAGTTCTAAATACATGAAAAAGTACTGAAAAAATGTTAAAAAAATTATTTTAAGTTTTATTTTTGAGAAATTGTCTCCTGGAGAAGACATTGGGACAAAGTGTCGTCATAATGTTAATGTAAAATGTTTCTCTAATCTTAATTTAATGAGTAATTCATAATAATTAGCATAATGTAAAATGAGCATAATGTAAAATTTGAATCACAAAATATTCCTGTCCGAACTTTTGCAGAAGAGTCCTAATTCCCAAAATTTATCAATTGTATTTTTCTCTCTCTCTTTATCTTATACTAGTAAGTAATTTCTCAATTTTATGTTGTTTCTTATTGAAAATACGTGATTTCCAAGAAATGTTGTCTGTGAGAAAAATATGAATGTTGTTTTACTCTCAGAAATGTATAATACTGACGCAATAGATTCATCTATAGGAGAATTGAAAAAACCCGAGATCGCCACATTTTATAATTTAACTAAAGGCGCAGTTGACGTTGTTGAACAAATAGCCACAACATATTCTACAACTAGAAAATGTAATCGTTTGCCCATGGTTATATCTTTTGCATTTTTGAACGTTTAAGTAATAAATGTTTGTTTCAATTATGTATGAAACGCATCCTTTGTTATCTACGAAGAAACCCACTACTCAAAATCAAACCAAACACTTATTTTAAAAATGAGTGAGATTCATGCTTGTAGAAGAATAAAAGGAAAAGAGGAGCCAACAGGCAACGCTTCCAAAAAACTTTAAAAACTACGATCCATCGCTGAAGACATCTCACCACCTGTTAGAAAAGTCAAAGGACTCGAGGTGATAAATGCCCTAATAAAAAGGACAGAAAAACTGAAATTATTTGTAAAAGTTTCAAAAAGACATATTCAGGGAACATATGACATGTATTTACAGAAAATGTGCAGATTAAGTGTAAGTGTTATCTTTTAACATATATTTACAATTGTATTATTCTACTTTTATGCTTGCATGGAACACATGGCATGTATTTGCTTAAAATGTGAACACTAAATGTAAGTTTTATTTATAAATATATAATTACAATTGAATTCTACTATTTTAATGTTTTTTTTTATCTTTTTTGAAAAGATTCCGAGGTAGAAAACAGAAGTAAGCACGCATGTGTGTGAGATACCATGCGCGAGTAATTCTGTTTTGTTTCGCGAGTAATGCTGGGTTAAATCTACAGTAGGGCAAAATGCGAAAATCAACTTTATAAAAAGCATTTGCAGATGGTGTTTTTCATTTTTTGTTTTATCTACTTCCAGTTTATTCTGACACATGTGGTAGTATTTTAAGCCCCTGTAACTGTCTCTTAACTATCGCACAATAAGAAATTAGAATGTTAATTATTCGAGTTTTAAATTAGTAAAATAAACGGAAAATGTGATTTTTGACCTAAAATTACTCTTTCAATGGAATCAGATAACTCAAGAATGGGAAATATGATATTAGGAACGAGAAGAGATAGCATTCCATTATGTTGTCATACTTTCCATAGATCGCTTTTCCTTTATTCTGAGAAGTTCATGAGAACGACATCCTTCGCGTCCTAAAACATCATCATCAGAACTTTTTTAGCCGTCTTCGCCCCTTCTTTGGAGAAAATTCCTCTGAAGCAAATTTTTGCTAGTTAATTTTCATTTGGTTTCTGGTGTATAATGATGAATTCTGGGGTTATGAACAATAGCAATTCGTCTCAAAACGTCCTTCAGGAGTTTAGCCTTTTTAGACAAATACGGGAATCATTACCTAAGGTACCTAGTGATATCTTACTTTCCCATGGGGTTTCCTTTAGGAAACATGGGTGATGTGCTTCCAGGATTTCCTACCAATCCTTCTTTACTTTCGCCCCCCCCCCCTTCTTTACAATATTTTTTTTCTTTTCACTTTCTGTAGTTTTAAGAAATGTTTGTTAAACTAGATTTGGCTCTTGCGCCATAAACCCTGACACTCACTCAACACAAAATGACCACAACAACTTGACTCGGCTACAATCAAAGTTTGATTTGGCAGCAAATATCTTCCAAATAAAAATCAACTTACGAAACAGTGTCAAACTTGTTTTAGGATCTTTCAACAGAGGGCATCTTACAATGGTAATACCAACTTCTCTTAACTTATATGAAAAACTTTTACTTTTTGAGCCCCTTACATAGACATTTTCCCTGTAAGTTATATTTTTACTGTATTGTAAACTGGAAAAATATTGTTCCAGTCACCATGCAATATCATTACATATTTAGTAGACACTTCCGAACAATTTTATTATTATTTTCCTCATAAAAGGATATCATTTAAGACGTAAAAGAACTTGCAACAAGTACAGTATCTTTTATTCACTGAGTAACTGAAAGCCTCTCTGACTAAGCAAACATATGAAGCACATATGATGAACCAATTACCTAGCAATTGAAAATCCATTCTAAGTTTTTTTTATTTCTTGTTAAACTTCAGTTGCACTTGTTCAATGAAAGCTGTTCTATCATAACATAACACTTCGCATGTAATTTTTCCTTATTTTTTTCACCCTAGCGAAATAGTGAAGAGCCACGTCAGCACATCCGTGCAAGTGAAAAGACCAATACACTTTTTTTTCTTACTCTGTTTATCTATCTAGCAAATAAATCCTTTTTAGTAGTTTGAAGAACAATTCCTCTTCTGCTTTGTTTGTTCCTCCATTGTACGTTATTTGCTAATCATCTCCAAGTGTGAATAAAAAATAAATATATGGTAAAATAAAGAATAGAAAATCTGGATAGGATTGAAAGGAGGGGGAAATAATGCAGACGGGTGTTAACCCGATTTGTTTTATATTATTCCCTACTTTTTTCCCCTACAATTACTCAAAGAGGGAATTTTTCCACTCGAGAATTTGAAAGACGAGATTTGCTTTTTTATTCAGAAAGGAAGGTCTTTTCCTATATGAAAAGTAAACACTTTTTATTATCCCTCTGGATATTAGCATACGTTTAAATCTTAATAAATAAAGGCAACTCGATTGCGTCAGGGCTCTGATTTGAATGGGCTTTGTGCGATCTAAATAAACCGGGATGTTTTATGAGTTGTTTATTATTTCTTTGGGATTTATTGTGTAGATATTTCCTTAGATACAGCTTGCAGCGACCCGTTGATAAAATAATATTCCACTATGCCCATGAGATTCTTTTAAATGAAATTCAGAATATAGAAATAATGTATAAATTTTCAATCGTATTTTATTCCCATTAATTGCGTTATATCGTTTTAATCCATTTGTATTGCATTTCTTTCTGTATAATTGCACTTTTTTTATGAAAAAATTGTAAATTGTAAATGGTGAGTAAACAATACACAGTATAAAAAAAAACTGTTGATAAAAATGTGTATTTTTGACTTCTTTGTGCATTTCGGAAATGTGACCTTTCATTTATCGATTTGGGATACACTTTTAGGTTTATTTGTAGATTTGAATTGAATTGAATTTAAAATAGAATGTTCTAAATGGATTGATAAATATTCTCAACCTTTATAGCGTTTATTTTAAAATTCATGTATCAAATTAATTTAATGCAATGAGTGCTTTTAATAATAGAGCTTTTAAGACCTTGTTAGTAGAATAAAAATATTAGAGTAAATTTCTCCAAATAAGGTTCTTTAAAAGAGTTTTTGACTCACTATATTAAATGTTATTCGAAATGGTATTTTCTTCTGAGGAAAAAAATTAACTAAGATACATCAATTAATATAAATTTACATTGAAATATGTAGGTGTTATTTATTCTTATGTCTTCATGAACGTTAAATAAAAATTCAATTACATATAGTAAAGAAATGAAATATTTTAATACCATTTCAGTTATACATATATGCAATCTTTAACTGTTTAATAATTGGAGCAATCTATTGCAAGCTTAATCCTAAGTTTGAAATTGAACAGTTAATTTAAGAACATTCTTTGCGATTTAGTACTGAATTATTTAATTTAGTTTTACAACTGCTGTTGACGTTGATATGGATTGAATGTGTTTAATTTTTATATTGTTTTATTTAACGAAAAAAATAAATAAAAGGTTTAAATAACCAAAAATTTAATTTGTAGAGACAAAATGCCATTTAAATGTTTCCTAACAATTATTTAAAAATTCCTCATTTTTAGAGGCATATACATTGATAAAAAATAAGGGATTTACTTATATAATGTGAGGCAGCGTGTGTTGCGCGCAAATACGGAAAAGCACACACGTGCGAAACTTCGTAACTTGATTGCTTATTATCGGCGCGATGAGGAACAGTACGAGGGTTGTTGTCGACGGATCTCGTAATTTTGAATCTCGGCCAAGTGACGAGGACTATATTTTGATCTGGTATCTCTCCCTTCAATTTTTCCACACCACGCAAAAGGAGGAAATTGAGTCATGACAGATTTAATGTATATCAGCCAGGCTACACGGCGGGTCTTTATAGGCATCGGATCTCTTTCCCAAGTCTCGACGCCTTTATAGTTCTGGCCATGACCACTAGGCTCCCTCAACAATCACGAAATTTTGTATGTGACGGTATGAGCTTTAAGGTTACACGCTACATTTTTTCAAAAAAAAAAAATGTTCACAGAGTAATATTAATAGTAATTAATGTCTTACTTTCAGATTATATTATTAAATAGATTCTGCAAAAAATATTATACTAAAAATATTGCAGGCCATTACTTTCAAATTGCTGAAGTTTTTTTAAACTGTTATAAAGTACTCAATTCTCAATATTTTTAATTTTTTCAATATATTTTTGTTTCTTGGATTATTGGAAATAAATGTTAGTATGGAATTAAAATTCTGACATTTTGTTGATTTTTAACAATTGTTTTTTGCTAAACCTGAAAAAAACATGAAATTTTTAACATTTTACAATTGATATTTAAAAACAATGAATGAAGCTCTTATACCTAAACCCATACTAATTATTATAGTAAGTATAAATGAAATTATTTACAAAACTTTTCAAGACTTTATCTTGAACGAAAAAAGAAGTAATAGGAAAAGCTTACATCTTCAAAATAAAAATGCATGTTGTAAAATCATTAAACAAAAACTAATAATGCTTGTATTGCTCTAATTTTTCGTATATTATTTCTCAAATTATGATATGCACTGAAGCATTATGCTTTCCAGCTGGATTGTTAAGTTTCATTTATTTTCAAAATTCACACTTGCGAAAATCTGATATTTCAGGTTTTCATTTAATAAAATATAATTGTGTTCAGTATTCTTGAGCTAATACGCCTAACTTTGAGATAATAAAATACACGTAAAAAGGCTTTTTTATATAGCAGCGCTGGCGTTGGAAATGAAAGTTGTTGGAAAAACAAGAAAATGCCGGAGAAATGAAAAAGAAAAAGTTTTTTATTTGCTTTAATAATTACAGCAAATTCTAAAAGATGTCATTACTAACATCGATATACGTCTATTAGCGTCATACAAGTGATTGACATTTTCTTTTGGAAATGCGAGGAGTTTCACGAATGAAGGAGTTTCACAGCAGTGACTGAAAGTTTTACAATGTGGTCCTCATCGGCGTGAACTGGAGTCTCTTGTAAATGAGTCATTACTCTAATCATGTGGATAAGTTTTTTTATGAAGTTGCCATCAGTGTGAATTGGAATCCCTTATCTTGAGGTATCTCTATAAGAAAAAACAGGCACACGTTAAATTGGTTGAGCATTCTGGGTCTGAAGATATAAGAAACTGGTCTAACTCGTTCACACCATCAAAGATCATCCCGCAGAGGATTACTTTTTTTAAGTAAGAATCAAAACCATGATTCTGACATAATCTAGTGATCCTTTTCTTTTCCACGGATAACGAGCCTACGATACCCTAGGGTCCTTTTTCTATTTTCTATCCTCTTTCTTATCAACTAATTTTTCCTTCCCCACCCCATCCCTTTTTTTTTAAATTTTGAACACAATTTATATTATTTGGCGTAGTTGGTTCTAATGTCATTGACTTTGACTATCTCTCACTCATTCTATATAGAGCCAAATGTAGTATATAGATCATCACGTTCATTAATGTGGAAATAGACTGCAGCCTGTCTTGCTGAGACCACATGGAATTTCGAACGGTAACTGGAATATTGTCAAGTAAATTTGATAATACCTGTGACGTAGATGCAAGTATGGCCAATAAGGAAATCAATCACAATATCCTCTCACAATATGTGCGCGAATCATTGTGTCCACACAAACAGGGCAATATCACTGTTAAGGGTCAGACGTTCCAACATTTAATTGTACAAAAACATTTATACCAAAACTTACTCAATGAATTTTAATAAAAGGAATTATTTTTATTTTAGCGGCGTGTCTTGATATTTTCAACACTTTTCATGTCGAACCCTACATTGCTGTGCAAAAATGCTTTTTTATATGTACCATACTGTTCCCTAACGTTAATCTCATGAGTTACGAAACATCCTGAATATAAGGGAATGAAATATTATTTCATAATCAATTTTACAATTCCCTTTTACTATTACAATTCATTTGTAATTCACTTAACTATTTATAATTCATAAAAATATTTACTTCTATATTTTGAATATTTTCTCGAACCCTTAAAGAAATATTTACTCGTAATATTGTTTAGAATGTTTACAAATATGTATCGAGAATGAGAAATTGAGTTCGTATTACAAACTTTCGTCTTAGTTTACTTCCTATATAATTAATTTATAAACATGTTATTACGTATACACTTAGTAAAAGTTATAACTTAGAAACTATGAATTTAAAGAGATTTTCTTTTCTTGAATCTGAAATATTCGGAAACACCTAAAGCTTTGTTCTATAAGTACATTACAGCTTTGTTCTATGATTAAATTTGATATTCAAGTGTATTATAATGTCGTTAAATAAAAACGAATACCGCTTAATTGCTCAGCAAAGTTTTAACTATAAATCTTCGAAACTTGGAATTCTGTAAATACCGACCTCTGCATTAAGTCTTGTCTCCTTAACAAATATCTTTTCTCTTCCCCAGACATTCGGGCTTTTTTTTTATTTTCATGTTATGAGACACCTGCGATCGAGCTCATTTTTCAACTTGGTAGACTAAACAAAATAAAATACATGATACTTGTGTCGTTGCCATATATTACATCGTAATAATGTGACCGTTAGCATGATGTAATTAATGACGAAATAATCTCTAGATTCAGGCTGTGCTCAGTAATAGTACTACACTGGAATGTTTGTCGAGTTTAATAAATTTGTTTTGAACGAACATCTTTTAAATTGTTCGATTTTGTGTAAAATGTTTTGACTCATCTAGGGCTGGTCCAAACAAAAGTTGGGTGCCGATACATAGTCAAATCGCAGTCCCTGGAAAAAAATTCGTGCTATAAAATAGGATATATCCTTTTGTTATCCATAACATTGTACAAAATACATAAGCCGATTATAAAATAACAAATATAAAATAGAACAAATAATACATACAGTTAAAGTAGTTGATTTGAAGATGATATTTTTTTAGGTACATTTGTGATTTAATTAGATTTTCGAAAAGCAGATGATTTTCACAAAATGCGAATTGAATATTTCTTAGTAATAGTTTAAGTTTTAACTATTTCTTAGAAATAAACGAGATATCTGGATAAAATTTGTTCGATGTATTGATTGATACTTATTTACAGAATACTTTAACTTACTACTATTAATTTGCTTGGTTTCAGGAAGTCGTAGTTTGAAGTGACCCGCAATACGGAGAAGATAGTGTTCGATATACTAAGTTCTACAATGACGGTCGTAACGTCAAGAAAAGCTAGGAGAGATGTAAAATTCTGGATGATGACTTTGTATATTAATCTTAAGAATAATAAATAAAAAAATTAGATTGTGACCATGAAGAGAAGTTCCAAGAATGATGAACAAAAATTAAATTTCAATCCCTATTATTTTGAGTAGTAATTAAAACTTTACGATAGACCCCACCATCTTAAATATATATATATATATATATATATAGTGCAGAAGTAGTGATTTCCTTTGTTTATGTAGTATATAAATACATGTAATGGGGCGTTCCATTGTAGCAAAAGTAAACCTTTTTTTTAATAAATATTTTTGCTTATGGAACATATTTTGAACAACATGTGCGTTCCAATAAGGCTTTACATCGAACAGATAATAGTTATATTTTTATTTACTACATGGGTGGCACTTTTTATCCTGTATGTTAAAGAAAATACGTTTTTCTCATCTTGATACTGGAAGTGCTAGGTTTCCTTTCTTTGTTCATTGATAGGGGTTACAGTAAATTTTATATGTGTGGGTAATCTTTGTGAAAGGCCTAGAAATTGATAGTACTAAAATCAATATCTTGTATTTTATTTTATTTCTTTTTTTTTTTTGAAATAGGCCTTTCTTTCTTTTTCTGTATGAAAGATTTTGATAGATTTAGATAGAGGGTTAGCATGGACTTTTTCTTAGGAACCTCTGACAGGAATTCTTTAGATTTTTATTCCTGAACAAAATATTTATCGAATATGTTAAATTTATACAACCTCTAAATGTATCTATATTTTCTACTTATTTGTACATTCATTGTCAAATATCTGTCAAATATCTCTATCAAATTAACAAAATTTGCTGCTTCAAATATCTTCATCAGATTAACAAAGTTTAAAAGATTACTTCTAAAAACTATACTTATACGTGATTACACACATAAAATGTATTGCAATGAAAATAAAAAAAAATTATAATACTTTTTCACATCTCCTTCGAAACAGAAATAAGGATCTAGAGTATTTGATAACTTCAGAATTAGCAATTATGGCTGATAGATTAATCGGTTTTATGGGATATAGAGCTGCAAAGGCCGTTAACCCTATTAGAGCTTATCATATATAACGCAAGCTCTACTTTCAACATACTCTTCAAGTTCATTTTGATTGATTGCTTATAGACGCGTCGCACATAAAAGCAACTCGAGGGTTATTGGCGATGGATCTCGTTCAAATTACGAGGATAACACCTTATTTGGTGTCGCGCTCTCTAAACTCCCAAGCTGCGCCAATAGGAGGACTTAAGACTCCCATGAAATTAGAGTGGATCAGTCCCACTACACAAGGGTTTTTGGTGGCATCAGGACTCCAACTCATGATCTAACGGAACAACACTGGCCATGAGTTGGGCTGGGCTATTACGGCCCAATCTCTTCCAATGAGAGGGCCTAGACTGTAGTAAGCTAAACTATTGCTTAGAAAGAAGGATTGGAACATAAATAAATTCATTTTCTAAAGAAATCAATCTATTTGTCTTGCATGTTAAGATATTAACTTCTTTATAAAATTATGAGACTTACGAATCTTAGATAACCAAGGGATTTTTTCCCCATGAGATTTATTGTCTAATAACCCCCCGTTAAGTGAACCACGAACATAACCATGCAATCTATCTCTATTTTTAGCATTCCTCTTTGTTAGTGTCTGTGATAGCCAAATGGTCATGGGTGCTAGCTCGCTGCCAGTGTTGATTCCCTTCATCCCTGACGCCGCGAGGAAAGTGCCGTGTAGCAGGGCTGATGCTCTTTAAATGTGTTGAGACCCCATATCCTCCCTTTGGGATGGTGTAGAACTTTGCCAATAGCCCTTGAATTGTTTCTCAGTGCGATGTCGAAAGTAAAACTACCAATCAAAAAGCTTCCATATTAGTACTTATTTCTGAGAGCAGATTGTACGCTCATATGTCGTCCGCGTCATTTGACCGAAGTTGAAAATGATGAAGTCCGTTGCCAATAGCCCTCGCTTTGTTGCTACCTGCGGCATTAATAAAAAAAATAAAATTCAATAAATATCTGTATTTACTTTATTTTTCTTTTCACCTTACATCTAAGTTTCAGAAGTACATATATAACAGTTTTTATATGATTAATTTTTTATGAGATGTATGGAGTTTCAAAAGTTACATTATCCCTAATCTTTACATGATAGACCTATTACTTGTATTGGCTCAGCTTAGCGAAATATGATGTATGCGCCAACCAATTTAAACAACGAATGGTTGGAAAAATATTCCATTCCTCATATTTTTGTTCTGCCTCATCGAGTAGGTCCACTGTTTAATTTCCTTAATATTTTTTAACTCTAAGAATACAATATGTTTCATTGAACATATGTGTTATGACTGCACGAATTTACAGTAACATTTCAATTTTTTTCGAAAAAATATTTTGAGCTTATGGACTATTTTATCTAATATTTATGACAATACTCATCAACATTTTGAGGAAATGTCTTAATTCTTGGCTACGAAATCGATAATTTTGAAAATGATCAATTGATGACGATGATGTTTCGTTAGTGCTACTTCAGTCACCCAACTTTCACACCAAGCAACGAAAACACTTAGAGGCACAGCCCCATTTAATTTGTAGCGTACCATAGTTTTCAACGATGCATCTTTACAAAAAAAAAATTACTCAAGCGCTCGTACTCACTCAGTTTGAGCATAACAGACTATGATTTCGTTCCCAAGAGCACTTGGCTACCCTGATCCAGATATGACAAAAATTATTTGAAAGCGTTTACTCGCTAGGAATAGGAAAATAATGATAACAAAGCAGCGGCCGTGTCTCTCTATTCTTTTCGCTTGTATTCAATATCAAGGTAACCCTTTCGTCAAAACCCTGAAATATGGATCTATAGTCATTGTCAAGCGGTATTGTTAAGCACTATCGTAAACGTAATTAAATCGAAACGTCCCTGTAACCTTTCTCGTAGATTCGTCGTGTTGCATGACAACGCTATACTAGGTATAACCAGAAGTATGTCGGGGCTCCAAGTCTTCCTATTACTGGAATAAGGAAGTTTGGTGAAGGGATGCTTGCTCAGGTGTCGTCCTACTCATTTGACCAAGGCTCAAAATTACAAGGTTGGTCGCCAATAGTCCTCTTGTTGCTTTTCATTTCGACGTTAATAAACAATCAAAAACAGATAGCGCAACAAAATAATTGTTTTAGAAGTTCAAGTGTGGAGTCCTGGGTTATCGCCATTCCCCTGCAGACAAGATCAGTCCCCTAGTGACTTCTACGTCTGTAGAGAGATAAACAATCAATGCAGGGAAAACTTTTAAGCGGACGGTAAGTCAAAAATTACGTTCACAAATGAAAAGGACTTAGACGAGCATGGCATTCTGCGTCTTGCGTCACGGTATGATTACAGAATAAACTAATTCAGACCACATTTTGAGATACACAATAAATCCTGGGAGATATGTCTGTCTGTTTCGTTATTTATTGAATGTTCTTGTAAAACAACCACAGCGAAAATTTCACTTTTTCGTATCATTAAAATGTAACTTAGGTATCTTTCAAATGACACAATTTTACATTAATGCTTTTTTTGAAGTCTTTACAAACGGCTTAGTTGGTAAAAGTAATCTTGTGCAAGAAGCAAACTCAGTTTATGTTGATATCCATGTTCTGCTTTAAAACGTCGAGAAAAACGTCACTTGTTTTTAAAATTAATACGATCCATTGACTTGTGAAATTTTAACAAAAAATATCTTCTTAAATATTTAGTTTATTTTTACTATACTAAAGTTACATGATAAAATCATATACTTTTTTTTATTTATTCATCGATTTTTACATAAGTTAAGGCTCACATGCCAATAAAGGATAATAGTTAATAGTAAGATAGGATCTAAGTGATCCATTACAAGAGAAGATAAAAGCAAAAATATCGAGAGCAATTTTTAAAAATTATATATACTCAGAGATAACACATTTCATATGCTTCGGCAAACAGACTTTAGATAAAGATTATTCATATATAAAAGTGGAAAAAGTAAATTAAGTATTTATGGAGTAAGTATACCATGAATCCTTTATTTAACATATACTTGCAGAATCAGTATTTAATCTATCAACTTATGGACATCTTCTTAACACATTCGTACTGATATGGAGTTTTTTCACATCCTATTATTTATCTCAGCGTGAACTTTTCTGATAAGAATACACCACTATCATTATAAATCAGTAAATGTTTCGAAAACTTATGACGAATTGTTATCATTAAACTGTATTACAGTTTACGTTGAGCTGTTTTGAAGAATTATAACCAGCGTTTAAACTATAATTCTAAGAGAGATGTTTAACTTGAAATACTGAATATTTAATAACCTCATCAATACAGCTTTACATAAATAATTATAACTCTATACAGGTTTTGCGCCAGGCGGTTTTCAGTGATCTTTCTCTCTGGTATCTGCTAAGTGACTCACTGCCACCAACACTAGTTAGAATCCCCTTTCTTCTCATCAAAGAATATACCAAGCTATATGGAATTTCTGGTGTTTCAAAAAGGCTTAGTATTTACTAAACTTGGATTGTCAGGACAGTGTTAGATGAAGAGAGCGCATAACTGTTTATGAATTATATAACGTCAAAATGAAATAATTTCGTACCAATGATCACTTAAAAAATAATTTTGAGACTATTTCGTCATGTTGAAACTTTGGCTCAAAGAGGCCGGATTTTAGAGATGAGGTGGAGGACAATCATTACATTATGTTTCTTTGTTTTGAATTTTAAACTATCTAAAAAAATAGAGAATCATGATAGATCATTCTTTATAGTATCACTTTGAATATTGGTGACTTTCCAATGTATGATACTTGCTTGAAAATTAATATCTCCACAGTTATATCTTTTCTTGACCAATTTGTTCAATAATAGTTGTACTTGAAAGTTACATGTATGTTCTATGTAATACATTATTATTTTTCAACATGGTTGTCATCACATTTCTCGCACTTTTGCCATAGCAGTTTTCACTTCGTCGTCAGAAAAAAATTAATCACTTCTCCGACGGCGTTTCCCGACTAGTAACGCATTGGCGAAAGTGTATGGAAAGGGGCAGAGTCAAAGACAAAAAGTGAATAATAGATTACATTGAAGATACACCTTACTTTCAGGTGCAACAAGAATTGTGAAACTAGGATAAGGAATAAAAAAGTTTGTATTACCTCATAATAATACGAAGTAATGCTTCGCAAGGAGGCGTTACCTCTTATTATGAGTTCTACAAAAATTCTTCATACCGAATAGTATAAACTGCTACACTTTTACTTTAATTAGAATGAAAATCCACTCGTGCCGAGGAAGTTAGATTTGAACTGACTTAGAATAAACATCGCGCTTAAGTAACACGTGGAATATTGGTGACGAAACTCGTAATTTCGAGTTCTGTGAAAGTCAATTCCAAACTTTCCATATATAGAATATTTAAGATTTTAATCACTATATTATACATTTTGTTTTATCTGTAATAGCATTTATTACATCAGTTTATCTTTAAAAGAGGGGTGTTTTTCTTTTTTCAAATCAACATATTTTTAGCAAATGCTAGACGATATTTAACACATTTCTTTCTTTCACCATAAGCCCACACTGTTACTCACAGTCTCGCTGTGACAGGCTTGATGTAGGATTCCAGAAATGATCGTTTTTTAAGACAATGGGAGGTGCGTTTTTAAAACAATGGGAGGTTCTATGATACACCTCCCCAATGAGCATGAAGGCTAAATGTCTTCCTTTTTTGTCAGGTTTTAATAATGAAATAATAAAGGCGTAGCTTCATGTTTTAAGCAATTACTTTTGTTAAAGAATATAAATGTATCCATGAATACAATTAAGACTTACCATCTGGAGGAGTGATGGAAGTTCTCGGGAGTAGCCTTGCTGAAATTGATGGTTCAGGAAAACTTACAAGAGGAAGGGAAAGTGGCTTCTTGCCAAATGCCTTTTATATATTCCCAACAAAACCCGTTAATTGTCGCCAAGACCCCTTGACGGGATGCAATGAGGCGACAAGTGCCACTCAGTTGCAATAATAGTTTTAATTCTCCATTCCCACCTGAATTTCAATGGATTCGTTTAGCTAGACACTAAACCCTACATGGTGTTCTAATATATGACTACAAGAATCACAAGGGCCATCTCAAACTTCATTGAGTACGGATTCGTCTCATGTGCTTGTATAATAGATCTTGCTCTTTAAAATTCTCCAAATGCAGTGATAGGGAAATTTGACAACTGTGATACCGGATCAAGTGTCTCTTCGCTGTTTGACTATCTTTTTTAATTAAGTGATCCATCCCCCAATGCATTGTGCATTCCTAAAAAAATCTATTGATTAAATTGAAATGAAAATCAGAATATTTTATAAGTGGAATGTAAACCGATATCGGTTGGAAGATGCATTGAGACAAAAGAAGGAACACTTTCACATTTTTCAAATATACTGAAATATTTGATGTAAATTACAAACCGGGTTGTGCTCTCAGACGAATCGATTATCACTGGAAACTTCTAGACATTACAGAACATTATCCATGCTCTGTTAGAGTTCAAATACTGTAAAGATGAAAAATATTCTGAACATAAAGTTTTTCAACATACCTACATACAAAGCATAACATCTTTGATTCAAATTCAAGTCCACGCTCAACTACGGAAAATTCCGAACTGCAACAACTTTTTAAATCGATTTCGAAGTTTGTTATATAACTACCGAAGAAAAAGGAATCAAAATTTTCACGCTTTTAAATCTCAGACCTTTTTTTCCAGAAAGCATGAACAACTGACGCACGAAATAACTGGAACCCTCAGAATCTTTTGTTTTTTTCCTTGGAATTGTATATAGAGTTTTCGCTAGAATCTACATCTTAAAAATAAAAGCATCCATATTCATGAATGAACTCGAATACCAAGTCACTCAATATTCGCCATCGCTGCTTCTTGGAATGGTAAACAGACTTTCTTTTGAAAGAAAAAGGGAAAATATCAAACAGAATAAGAAGAAAGCAAAGGGGAAAAAAAGTACTTCTTTCCCTACCTTTTTCACCCTCTCTCGTGGAACAAGCAAAACATTTGCATTATTCGTGATAAATGACATGACGGCGTAAGAGAGATTCTGTGTCTTTTGCCACACTTCAAGCAAAGATGGAAATTCTGAAATAAAAAGTGTGATTTTTGTTTCGTTTCCTTCCCTTTTTTCTGCTGCGTGTAGAGATTATTAGTGAGTTATCTGTTTCTGATTTCACTTTATTTAAATAAATTCCTGTTTCATAGAACAAAAAAATACCACTTCGAGATTTAATATTCAGCATTAAAATGAGCGGAGTTACAAAGAAAAGCATATAAATCATGTTATTTGACATGGACCTGTTCAGCTCCCGTTTCGCAAATTCAACAGCTTATAGATTCTAGGGATGGTAGGTATTCTTTCAGGAAATGTAGAAACTCCTGTGCAGTTGGATGTTTTATTTTGTGTACCTTAACGTTATTTTCATTTTAAAAATTTTATTCAAAATACTTTCAAGAACAATTTAAACAAAATGGAAATGCTATTCAATTAAATTATCCGTATTCACTATTGAAATTATATGCATTTGTGTATGTATGTGTGTGAGCATAAACCTACGCTTTTTTATAAAATAAAAATATAAACACATGCAGTTAAAAAAATGTTTTCCTTCATTACTTTTTATAATCTTCAAGTATAATGCCTGCAACACTTATCAAACTGTTATACAAATTAATACAATTATATACTAAATAAAATACATAATATATGTTTTATAAATGTCATCTTTCGGATATGAGTGGAAATATAATATTTTCTCTTATTTACAAATAACTGTTTCATAAAATTATTCCTCAAATTTCATATATGAAAGGTTAAAAATAAATACAAAATAATTTGTTTTTAATTTTTTTGGGGAAAAAAGTGTTATTTTTTAGTGTAATTAGCTATTGAATTATTTAGGGAATCTTGAATGAAAAATACTTGAATAAAATTTTTTTATAATCTTCAAGTATAATATCTGTAATACTTATTAATCTGTTATAAGTGTTATTTTTAGTATAATTAGCTATTGAATTATTTAAGGAATCTTGAATGAAAATATACACAGTTTTAAATTATATTCTGAATAACAGACAAACAATTTTAAAGATAATATACTTTTCGGATTTTCTTAAATTTATTATCTTAGCAGTTTGTCATGTATCAGGAGAATCTGGAATTCTTATAGGTTGCTGTAAAATGGGCTTTCTCGTGAAATAAGCTTATTAATTAAGAATTTTGCCATATTATCTGTGAATTTAGATAATCTACACTTAATCTATTGATAATCATGCACCTCAGGATAAGATAATTCTACCGACTTTTAAAATGAATTTACGATAATACATTTTAGTTAATTATTAAATATTGAATTTGAAATATTTTATACTAATTTCGTTGCAGTCAGAACTCAAGAGATAAACACAGTTATACACTGAGTTAAGAATTTATTTCACATTAGCCACGATTGGAGAGACAAATACACTGAGATAGAGGTGGAGGTAACGCAAATGCACATACACTTGCCTCAGTGGTTTGAAGAAAAGAGGAGAAATATTCCCTGTTTGGGAAATTAATGCAAGGATGATTTAGATCACGGTAAAATAGGTTTAGGGATCTTTAGGTATTTAAAATGGAGATTGAATGTCTGGTAGGAATTATACCTAAAGGTTCAAAATGTGGAAATTGCCGATCTGAGCAGAATTAGAAATCTCATGATTGAATAAATTAAAATATTAAAGGGAATTGTGTAAGGAAATAGAGATGAACTCCTTAATGCGTTAAAATGTAGAACAAACTAGGAAATTAAATTTAAGCAAAATCATTATATATATAAATATATATATATATTATGAAATTATTAATTATATATGTTAAAAATAAAGATATTTACTTAATTTACAGTTTTGATTCTGAAAATTTGTTTCGTTCATTAAATACAGATAATTTAATTAATATTCTTTATGTTGTCTTTTAAAAAATTAATAGTTTTATACCTTATGAGAAATTTAATTTTCTTTTTAATCTTGTTGAAAAGATTTTATTTTTAAAATTATAAATTGTATAAACAAAATAAAGTAACACTCTAGGGTGAACAAGTTAGTAACGGTCTTGCCAATATTTACTCACATGTTTATGAAAATGATTTTACAGGTAACAATAAATTTACATTACTTACATATATAGAGGGTCTTTTAATTTTTCAAAATAAGTTTAACCGCGAATTTTAACTTGATTTGTCTTTTTATCCTTCATTTTAAATCTGATTAATACTAATAGAAAGTCTCATGAAGCAGATTATTTACATATAAACTTGTAGATAATATAATTATTAGTAATATTTTTGACAAGAGGGACAAGTTGTTTTTTTTCAATTAATATAGTTGTTTTCTTTGACAGAAATTTGTGCTTAAATATGTAGAAACATATTTTATATTCCTATTTTCTAGAAATTAAATTAGTTAATATGACATTAAAATTTCTATCTATTTTAATATTATTAGATAACTTAATTTTAATATTTTCACATTGATGTTGAGGCTGAATATCCAATAATTTTTTAAATACTAATTTAAAATGTAATAATTTTAAAATCCATTAGAAATTTTAATATTAAGAAATAGAACGATTGTTTTCCTTTATTGCTTTGGTATTTAATTTCTATTTGGTTTCATTTTTAAATTTTCTTTTAATGTTCGATAAATAATTTACCAGCTTTCCGAATTTAAAGATATAGTTCTAATTCTGATTCATATTAAATGTGATATTATAGTTATGTTTAATGGCTTGATGTTTTGGCGGAAAGTATAAATCTAGGACTAAAATGGAGTAATTAAAGATGTTTAAAGATATATGAAATATATTCTAGTTTTATTTCTTAATTTTAATCATTTTCTTATACCTTAGAGGTAGTTATTACTTATATTACAGCCTTAATTAAGTTTTGATTTAATTTATTCTTTATTGTTTTTGACAATTTTCCCTCATTATTCCATATGTGCCTTTTGTTTAAAAGAGCTATTTCTGATCGCGATAGTTTGATCATTTAAATATAGTACCACTTTCAAAAGCAGAGTATCACTTTCGTAATGAAGTGGTAATTATTTCAATGCTTTATTTCTAGTTTGCTCATTTTGAAAGGATTTTCGCTTTTCAATTTTCTCCTGCTGCTTTACCATATATATTTTTCTTATTAATAAGTTTTGTTTTTCTTTTATGAATAAGTTTTAATATTCAGATTTAATAATTTACTCATTTTTGATTTTTAAAATAATTCCAAAATTTTTCTTGATTCAGAATTTTGAATTTGCCGCAATTTTAATATGTTAACATTTACTTGCATTTATTTTTTTCAATTGACACACACACACACACATATATATATATATATATATTAT
>BMAW01117814.1:110163-137592 GCA_019974015.1 Nephila pilipes | reverse complement strand
TTTTTTTTTTGAGATACTTAAGTGCTACCCTCTACATAAGTATCACATTCAATCTTCATATTTAGGCAAATAAGAATAAATCCTGCACTCACCTCAAAGTCTTTGGAATTTACCTTGTACACACATATCCACACTTTTTTTTATTTCAGTCAATTTCACACTTTAATTACAGAAGTCTACACCTCACGATTTTTTATCCTCAATCGAGTCCAATGTGTTTATACGTATACTCATGATGCGCCCAATCCCATTTCTATTTCCTAATCCTTTACATCAATTATGTCCCTCAATCCGACTTCTGATTTCCGGGTGATGGCTCATACAAACAATAAATCCACTTTCAATGCTAGACATATTTAGGATGTTTACTTACATTAAATATAAAAGTAACAGTACTTGGACGAATATTTTCACAAATACATTTCAAAACATTAAAACTACTCTTAGTCTTAAGAAACTCTGCTAGAGTCATCCATTGGGCGTTTCCTCGTTCACATCGACTACCGCACTCTCAGAGTAATGGGCTCCTTCAGATAGCAAGAGCTGGCGCCCTCGATCGGAGTTTTACTCAAACCCATCTGTATATATATATATATATATATATATATATATATATATATATATATATATATATATAATTTTAATATTAATAGTCTTTTAATGCATTGTTTATGTTAAACTGCTTGAAAATTGATAAAAAAAAATAAGCTTGCAATATTTCTTTGACACCACGTGCTTAAAATGAAAACTTCCATTTACTTCCCTTACTATAGCTGATCACGCACAAGGAAAATAAAATTCTTAAGAAATTCATAGCTCTTATAAAGCATAAAATTCGCAATTAACTACATAGTTTAACTAGTAACTATGAAAATTAATGATTGCTGTCTTTTTATCTAATAAACACAAAATTTCCAGAAATGTCGTATATCGCTTAATGAACTTACTATTAACGATGGAGGTCTTAAAAATTTTAGCATTTAATTACGTTTCAGTTAATTATATAATTAAAAATAAAAAAAAAGACAAGAGAAAGTGAGTTTAAATTAATATAGCGAGCATCTTTATTATGCATATATATATTTCAATTTATAATAACTCTAATTACTTCTATTTATATAAATTTTACGATTTAAAAATTATTAAAATTTGTATTTTTAATTTTTAAAATTTAGTTAGTTAATTATGGAATGATTTTTAAAGTGTCCATGAAAAAGCAAATCTTCTATGAATACGTTGAATATGGCACCAAATTTCTAATGAATGTGTGTGTGTTTACAAAGTTTCCCCAAACTGACAGGAATGTTTATTTTTATAATTCAATGTGAATTCATTGAATATGTACATACAAATAATCTTGATTATTTAAGCCTTTTATGCAACTTTTCAAAAAGAGTATGAATTTAAATTTAAATGATGCTACTTTATTTTAATTAGTATAGTTAAGATAAAAATTTTCAATTCTGTTATTTTGTATATGTATTTTAATTAAAAGAATTAGTAAGTTAAGTGAGAACTATATGTAAAGTATTCTTGGTAAAATCAGATATCTATTAAAACATCGAAAATGGTAACATCGTGCTTATGAATGTTGACGAAGTTTCGCCAAATTGGTTGGAATATTTAGAGTTAATACTGTATATTTCCATGAATAAATCGAACGTTTTTAGAACTTGTTTTACTCTAAGTAATTACAGGGTCAACTTATATATGGATCCGCTAATGTTCAAAGAAAAAAAAAGTATTTTTATAAGCCCGCACGAGAGGGATAAATCGCCAAATATAGCATGTTATAATCTCTTTAGTTTATATAACTGAAGTATATGAGGAAAATAATTCTAATCGTAATGATCATTCATTTTAAGAAAAAAGTATTGTTTTATTTTTAAAGGTATTATTTATACTACAGTTTGTTGAGTTATCGCTAAAACGAAAAATGCTGATGTTGACGGAATTTGCTCCCCGCTAACAGATAACTACAAAAATGTAAACGGGAAATAATAATAAATTATCTCAGATAAATAACACATGTAAATAACAATGAAAGGGAGATATTACTTTAGCTGCATTTTTTTGCTTTTTAAATGCAACCTTTATGCAAAAAGGAAAACGTCACGTGAAAACTTTAAAATCCATGCAGATTTAGCAGCACATTTTTTTTATCTCCGTTTTACATACGGAGCTTGAATTTTAGATAGATTTTTGGAAAAAAATAATAATAACACATTATCTTATTCTTTTATGCACTGATAAGCTTATCTTCGGATATATATGATACTTAACCGCAATGCACTGAATGTTTTTCATATAAACCACAAATAACGTAAGCATTCTAAATTACTTAAACTTTTTGCACTAATTTTAATTTTACAAAGAAAAAAGAAAATTAAATATATTTCATAAATGTTAATTTTTTAATCACGATGAAATATTCAATCGCTTGGATGCAAATATTTTCGTGAATAATATGATTCCTCTTCGCTAATTAAATCTTCAAACCTAAATTTATCTTCTTGAATTCAATGCATCTTCTTTAATGAATTAAATATTATGAGGTGGCTATAATACATTTAAAACGATGAAAAGAAATAAACAGTTTTTCCTTCCAATCTTGCATATTTTAAAAGATAATTTCCATAAATTTCATTAGGCGTGTAAATATCAGATTTATTAAAGGGAATGCTCCAGATATTGACTTTGAATAGCTTTAGTTTATTCAAATATAATTATGCTATATTCATAAGTTTTCTGGAAGATATGCATACTTTTTTTTCTTAGCGGTAGAATCCATCGTTTAGAATTTTAAAGTTAAGGGATTTGATAAAAAAAATGGGGAAAAAAACTTTGAATGAGATACTTTAATATTTATTTTATCTGCTTTTTTGCGTCTTTTTAAAAGCCTAACTTTAATGATAAAGAGACAAAAGAAAAGTAATTGAATGACGCATTGTTATAACAAAATAAAAACGATTTTGTGTCGAAACAAGGCATTTTTATTTAATATTATCTTTATATTACAGTAAAATTTCACACCATTTTATATTTTCCTTGTGACAAGTTTGGGATTTTATTGGATAGAAATAATTATAAATTAAAGATTAGTTGTGTGTGTGTAAAAGCGTGAAAATTGTTTTCTATGATAAAATTGATAATACCGTTATTATTAATATTTGAGATATAATTTAAAGTAACTAAAAATTATTATAATATTAAGAATTTTTAATAGGCATTTTTTAATAATGAATTAAAATTTACGATATACGGAAATTGATGAACTGTGTGTTTAATTTCACAAATATAATACTTTGTTACTATACGATATTTTAATTGCTTCTCACCAAATTTGGGTTCTAATAAGATTTTCCATGAATTACATTACAATATATTTGTTTATAATTTCTGTATATTTCTTTGATTATTACTAAAAGATTTATGAAATATAAAAGATAAAGGAATTTTAATAATAATGCAAATGTACTTGCACCTAAAATCACAAGGGAGATCATAGAAATTGTATACAATTAATTACTTTCAATTAATTACTTAGAATTGTATCGAAATTATTTCAACTTGACAGGAAAACAAGTAACCTTACTTCTTTCCAGGAAATGAATTTAAAAATAATTATTGACTTATTGCATATATGTATGAAATAATCAATTACAGTTTTAAGAATTTCGCATTAAACTTATAACTTTCAAAAGAAAATACTTTAAAAATGCATGAAAAATATTGCAAATGACTCCATTATTTATATTATGATTTTTACTTTTCCATTTATAAAAAAAATGGAATGTAACTGAAGGATTAATCTATACCAGTAATCAATGCATACAGGGGGGTTGTTAAGTAATACTGGAATGCGCTTCCTCTTTTAAAGTATATTTTTGCTGAGTAGCACGATTTACAGAAGAAATAAGGCTTTCCAACCACATACGCAATCTGAAATCAGTGATAATTAGGAAGTATTGGCATAAATATATCCTCTTCAGCCTCTACGTCCATTATATTGGGCATTTTTATTTTACGTGTCGAGAAAGTATTTACAGCTTATATCCTAAAAGCAGGCACTCTATTTTAATGGGCAGTCTAGTGTTGTCATCTATTCAGCAAAACTTGAAATTATTTGGCAGGATCCTTGTTCCACGAGTATTTGAAAATGGCCGGCAAGAAGAAAGAACAGTTGAAGGAATGTCAGCAGTTTGAATTTAGCTTTATTATACATTTACACATTTTTTTAATTAAAAATAGCTATTATACGTTTTTAAATGTGTGAATAATGAAATCATATTGTATATTAAATCAGTAACGTATGTTTATACAAAATTAAGACCCAATGTCCATTATTATGGACTGGCCAAAAAAAAAAAAAAATTCTAAAATTTTTGAAAAAAAAAAAAAAAAAAAACGGCTGCATATACTGTTTTGTATTACGTCTTAGATGATTTATCTCAAAATAGGGAGGAATTGCTCAAAGAATAATAGAGTCCTGGGTCTTAAGAAGATATATATATATATATATATATATATATATATATATATATATATATATATATATATATATATATTTAAAAATAAAAAAAAAAATATATATATATATACTTTAATTGCAGAAACCTAAAAAATGAAGATTGCAACACAAAACAAATACCGAAAAACAACTAGCATGAAAATTAACCTGAAATACCTGAAAAATTAACGAGAAGATAAATTTCAAAATATAGAAAAGGGCAAAACCAGCCATGAAAAAATATGACTAGGAGAAGAAAAACTTCCTCCCCAAAACGGAAGAAAAGAAAAGGAGATATAATATTTACAAATTCTGAACCTGAATTAGCAAGTTTAACAGGTCTTACAGGCCCAGCATTCCTCACAGAAAAATGTAATATAAAAATATGGAAATTCCATGAATTCAAATGAACAAAATACAAAAAGATGCAATGCAATAGATATATAAAAAAAATATGCAATATATATATATATATATATATATATATATATATATATATATATATATATATATATATGTATATGTATATATATACACAAAGAAATATGCTCAAACATTAACCAATAAAACAGAGAATGAACAATCCAAAAATTAATTAAGCCGATTAAAAGACTTACATGGGATGTTTACCTTACAACGTCAAAATACAAATTTAACATAAACCATCTTACCATCTTATTAGATCCAAAAAAGTAACAATGCCTCCTATCAGAGAAAAGAAATAAAAATACAAAATAATTTGAAAGACTTCAAAGAATAGTAAAAAAGTGGAAGAGACAATAGTATAAATAAAAAATTTAAAACATTTTTTTAGCCATACCAAAAAAAAATATTAAAATTTATAAATATAATACTATAACTTACTTTTAATATTAATTCAAAAGAAATTCTGCTTCCAAGCAAATTTCCTAATACTTACTTATCTATGTTAATGTATATATGCTGTGTTTTCACAAATACATTATTACGTAATATTTGATTAAAAATTATACTTCTGAAACATTCAGGATTAATGAGCTCCTCAATAAGAGTAATTAATGAATCACAAAGGAAAAGTTGAACCTCTTGTAATATAATATTAAACGAAATTTCATTATCTTCTAATTATAAAAATATATGAAAATATTCAACTTTATTTATATTAACATTAGTTGGCAGTAAATTTAAACATTAAGAATAATAATATATAAAAGGTTTAATGTCTTCGTTATTATTTATTTGAAAGAAATTAAAAACATCAATCTATCTAAACATAATAAAATTATTATAATTAAAAAGAACTTCTTAAAAATGTAAATAAATACTGGATAAACTATTACTTGCAGGTACCCTATGTTGTGTACCTTTAATCTGTTTATAAATCTCATTATTAAAGAATAGATAGTTTTTTTTAAGACTAATGTAAAGAGGTAATTAAATTTTTAAGAGGAAATTATCTAATCATTGTTAAATTTCTTATAAATATCTTACAAAACTTTAATATCCTCTTGTCATTAGAATTTTAAAAAATCTTTAAAATCATAGCTATAAATAGCGTCAGTCTGCTTATTATTCGTATATTTGTCTGTATCAGCAATATTTATAATAAGGCCTTAAACTTCAACTTATTTGTAATATTTTATATATTTTTTGTTTATTTTTACAAACAAGAAGGATATATGTGAATTCAAACGATTACTTTCTGTTTCAAATTCAGTAGGATTTTTATGAAATCTTAGGTAATTTAATATTATTAATATTGACTTTAATTTTCTTATGAAATGCAGTAATACTAATAGGAACTAAATAAAAGAAAGTATTGTTCTAAGGATGCTTATTAGTTATGTTAATTGGAATGTTTTGCTTTTAATAGCATAATTATTACGAACTTTGTTTACAAAAGTATTAATAAACTGTTCTGGAGGTTAATAATACAGTTTTTAAATTTTACAAATAAATATCTTTAGTCTTTTTAATATCTGATTTTCTAAAATCTAACTTTTTAAGGTCAGTATTAATAATAGTTTAAAATCCTCTAATGGAAGACCTTTGTTTGTTGCTAATTCAATAATAAAATTATCAGTATCTAAACTCACACAAAAACACACACACATTTATTTTTTGAAATAATTTCCATAATTCTCAACAGCTCTTAATTTGCTAACCGCAACTATGTCCAAATAATCTGGAATCACACATTTAAATTCTTTTTTTATATATAAATTGTAACCATTTCACTAGCAAATATCTTTTTTTAAAACAAAATCTAAGTTATTACTGCAATTATAAAAATACGACACTTTTTCATTATGTTTTAAGTTTTTTAATGTCGAGACTTGTAATAAGTATTAATTTTTATATTAATTAATATCATTTAACTTAATTTTATCAAAAGATTTATTCATAAACTTAATAGTACGATTTTTTGTTTTTTACAGCAAAAAATTATAATCCTTCATATGGAAATAGTAGTTAGTTTTCTCCTTTATTAAATTAATTCATATAGTTTCAAGTTTATTATAATGTAATAAATTGTCTCTAAATAAAAAAAAACTTTTTTTTAAAGCAAATTAAAATGTGCTTGACATTTTGAATATTAATACCTTTCTCTACATTATTACTTAAGTTCAAGAATTATTTCCCTAATATCTTACATGTTCATAATCCTCCTCTTCTACCTTTCTATCCCTATTCTTTCTCTTAAACTCATTATTATTATTATCCACTTAATATTTTCTATCATTATTACAATAAAACTTTATAATTAGCTTGTTTAAAACTTTGTAATCTAGTTTTATTGAAATACATAATACTGAAGCTGATTAGGATAATAATCAATACATAATAGCTTACCCACTATGGACTATTTTTATTTTTAATATAAAGAACAATAGTGATAATACTAACCATAATATTATCAGAACTATGATACACACACACACACATACACACACACATATATATATAAAGGGTTTAGAATGCTATAACAACACATGGCCAGAACAAATATCTAAAGTCATTTAACAGAGGAACAAGAAATCAAATGTCAAGCTGCTATCTCACACTGGTTACTGGGCATGATTATAAGGGTTAAATACTACTTAGGAATGGAGATACTACTTAGGAATGGAAATACTACTTAGGAATGGAGATACTACTTAGGAATGGAGATACCACTTAGGAATGGAAATACCATTTAGAAATGGAGATACTACTTAGGAATGAAGATACCACTTAAGAATGGAAATACTACTTAGGAATGGAGATACTACTTAGGAATGGAGATACCACTGTACAAAATGTTCACTTGCTAAATGACCGGCGGAGCGTAGTACCTATACACTTTGTAGTTGATAAGGATAGAGGAATCCAACTTACAAAACACAACGTACACTATTCTAATATCATCCTACAATGGCACTTATGCTAGTACGAAAATTCACAGGATTCCGATTCATCTCTGCGGCATCGAAAACATTTTATTCCAAATGGGATGTACGAGTCACTCGTGGTCTAATTTAACATTATCTGTTATTTGTTAATCATCTTATTTTGCTCAAATTCTGATACACATTCGAAAACAAACAAGTGGTAGTCTGGTACTTGTCTCTGTGGTCATCGTTCTTGATACAAATATTAATTTTTGGGATTGTTGATATCAGCCAATTCAAACGCTAAGTACATGTCTGCCATCTCATTGTTCTTATAACGTTACATGCTCTTCCTACGATTCGAATGGAAAAAAAAATCAGATATTTAATCTCCAGCGTTCTGGTGAACAGCACCAGGATGCAACATACTATGGGCTGCCTAATCATTAGTTTTTGATAATTAATTCTCTTACTTTTTTATGCCCTAATCTCCTTCTCATTCATAAGACATTATGTATTAGTTACATTACATTCAATTTAATATTGGTATAAATTCACGACACTTTTTTTTAGTTTAAATACACTTCATGAAAATTATACTCGAAAATATATTTGTCCTGCTTTTAAATCATGACATGGAATACAACTTTCGTAATTTATTTTGCATTTATATCAAGATTATTTTTCGAATATTCATCTATACATGCTCTTATAAGTAATGCTCCATTTGTATGTGTATTGTTCGATAAAGAGTAAATTATAGATATTAGATTTATGACTATGCACCATAATAAGATCAAGATTCTACAATTATACTCGTCTACTTTTTAAGCAAAAAGAATTTTAAAGATAAGTACACTAATTTACGGTATAAATTACCATTTTTATTATATTACGTCATTATTACGAGTCACACATACACGCGCAAAGGACATGAAAAAATACAAAATTTCTTACAAATTTATGTTTCCTCTGTTTTTAGCCGACTGATTAAAACAGGCAAATTTTTTTCACAGATATAATTTACCACCACTTCATAGATATGGCAACTTCCTTTTGTTGCTTTTTTGATGGCAAAAGTCACGCTAAGAACACATTCCAGTCTAAAATTCATAAAATTAGTCGAGAAATGTCACGCCAAACAAATTTATTTCCAGTTAAATTAATTTTTTTTCTTGTAAGCGATAAAAGTCGTTTTTTCTTTCAAGCAATAAATTCGTAGAAATAATGTCACATATGGAAATCGACCGAATATTCGTATATTACATACAGATTTGAAAAACTTAATTTTATAAAAAATGGTAATCACTAAAACTTAACGGTAAGAAATTTTTATAAGAAATTCCTTTTGATATATTGCGAGCTTGTACTGAAATTGTCAATTTTTTTTACCTATAGGGTGAATTATTTTAATTTATATGTAATAGAGAATCGAAGTAAATGAAGAAACTTCTGCGTACTATAAAACATGATATAATTTTTAAATAAATAATTTAAATTTTATGTCAATATCATCTCGAAATAATTTATGTTATACATGTACATATTTATTTATAAAACATCTAACAATTGTAATGCTTTTTTAATAAACCTCCGTTTTCATCATTGAATGTTCTCATTTACTTTGGCTTCGAATACTTAATTTGGAATTCAAAGAATAGAAATTTATGGTAATACCAATAAAGATTTGTTGCATTCTTTTTTGCAAAAATTGCTGTATGTAAAAAAAGTCTGTCTAGCAATAAAACAGAACGAAAGCAAAGGAGAGAAAAAAAAAGTGAATCCATTAATGAAAAAAAAGGTATGAATGAAATAGTTACGATGAACAGAGAGCAGATGATTGAAATAAACTGATTTGGTGAAAGGTTACAGTTGAGTAAAGGAATAGATTGAGATTTGGTGGATGATCTGAGATCGGTTTGGTGAGTTACTTGATTTTTTTTTTCTTACAAACAAGAAAAAATAATATCCAGTTTCCATTATTTGCTCAAAAGAAGGGAAGTCCAATGATCATGGTTTTGATGCTGTATCGAATTTTTCCTCTACAGTTTTGCGACTTTAATATAATGTTATTTGAATTCAAAATCTCTTTCTGTAGATTAAACATGTATTTTGTAAATTAGATTAGAATTATTAAAGTGTAGTGAATAGGTTTGATGAATGAACTTATAAGCAGTGGAGAATTTTATATTGTAATCAGTTAGTGGTAAAATTTGAGTGGAAGCTACAAATGAAGGAAAAGTGCCCGCAATAGTATAAGAAGCAATCGGGGGCAATAAATAGTACCCTTATCTCTAAGTCTGCTAAAGACCCAAAACCGATTGGTTAGCTACAGATAAGTACATATATTATATTAAACGTTATATTCCAGTTCTAATATGGAGTGATCCACAGATATCGCAGGTTATATATTGACCTTTGGATACTCATAGATCTGAATAAAATTAACTCGATTATCATCATTTCATCTCTCTGTATTCATTTGACTGTTGATAGGCCACTCTTTTAAATATCGACTATTAACGGTACAGCCACTTGAAAGAAACAGACATTTTAAATCTGACAGTAAGTAGAGTGCTGGATTCAAGTTCGAGTTCTATTGTGGAAATTTGTGTAAAAATTTAGGCTCATTGCACTTGAAAGGGAACTTAGCCCTTAAAGAAATGATTTTCTATGAGAGCGGTACCGTTATCTAGCAGCCGCAATATTGCGGTGAATGGGGTCACTAAAACTTTGCCTATGTAAACCAGCCTTGAATGCAAGTGAATCGTAAATTAACGAGAAAGCTATAGTTTCCTTAAGAAGAATTGAATATTAAGATTAAGGCGTTATCCACCACAATATTGCACCAGCCAGATAATGGCTCCGCTTGCCTAGGAAATCATAGCCTTAACCTTCCGAAGTTATGCTATAGATTTTAGGAGAATATTATGCAGGCCATCAAATGTCATTATTTTTATCAACCATAAGACTTTAATTGCGAATTTTGTTGCAAATACCACTAGTTTAATTCTAGAATATACAAGTCAAAATCGCAGTTCTCAACGAATATGTTTGCTGTCCAGTCAATATTAAAGCATGTACCAAAGATCAAAATATCTTACCTTAATTTTGAAATTTTCTTATGTATAATTATTGATAAAGAACTATAAGACTCACTGAAGAATTATTACTAATCGTTTTGAATGGAAGAAATGATTCCCTCGCCAATAAAAACAACTATTTTAGCAGCTGTTGTTAAAACAACGCTGTCTTTTACTATCTTTCTTAGGGTGCTAACATTATATATACCACTTTTAGAAAACTAGAAAATATATTTTTACTTACGTTATCCTTAATATTTTCTCAAGTTTTGTATATGATAAGATAATGTCAAAATGATTTTTAATAATTAAATATGAAAGATTATAGGTCCATTTTAAGCCCTTACATTTAGCATGTCTATATCAAAACCAGTTGGTAGTAAAAAGGAATAAAAATTGGCTGACGAATAAATATATTTTCAAGAAAAGTGGGATTCGGAGTATACTTCTATTTGATGCGACGTAAAAGATAATCATAAGATTTCTGTATCATTTAGAATAAGCAGGTGTCGAAATGAGTTGTCTGTCTTTCTATTTTCCTTCCCGAAATGTGAATATCTTCGCTATCTAAAAATCAAAGAAGTTTTAGCAAGTACGAGGAGGAATCGTAAAATTATTATTGTTATTGAGAAATAACCGAGATATTCGAGTAAAATTTATTCTGCATATTAACTAATTCTTACGCAAATAATATTGTAAATAACAGCTATTAATGTTGATTTCTTTCATTTCAGGAAGTCTCAATAGTTCAGAAATAAAATTTTAATTATTACCCCCAAGGAATCGTAATGTTGTAATTATTAATAAAAATATTCAAGATAGGGAAACTAATTTATATATTTATTTTATTTTAGACTTCTCTACATATTTACAATCCAGAGTTAAGCATTGCTCCTATCGTTTCTTGACTTTTCGAAGGTCGTTATTGTAGAAAACTGGAAATTGAATTCTATCTGATCTATATTGCAGGTTACATAAAACTACGGTTTCTGTAAGCCAAACAAATCAACATGATAGCTATAATTGCAACAATATGCACATACGGATCAGTTGATATAAATATTAAATTTCAATCAGATATCTTGGTTATTTCTTAATAATATTTAAAATTTTATGGCACATTCTTGCATGTTTCACATTGTTTTGCTTTGCATTTCATCATTCATCAATTTAACTTTGAAAATTCATCGCAAAAATATAAGAATTATATCAAACTGAAAGAGAATTGTATCAGACATTTTTTTCAGTTTCGACAGGAAACAAAGTTTAATGATGTTACGGGGGGGAGTAAAAAAAAGAACAGCATAAATCTAAGGAAGGAAATAAAGAGAGCTACAGTAAAAAAATATGCATAGTCACCAGGTGTTGCTGCAGCTTCATTTGATGGATTAGGATGTTTCTAATTTATTCGTGCCGCAAATGTTATTCAGAATAGTTTGGTGTTGACAGCATCATATTTAAACTCAACTGTAAACAAAAGACCAGGTCTTTACTGAAATTGTGTTTTAAAATTAATTATATTTTGTTCGGAACAGCAATTCGTAATCCGATTTTAGTTCATTCAGTGCTTAGTCGAATGGAATAACAAGGGACTCTGAGATGATGAGTTTTTGACAAATTAATTGTCTTTCCTTAATGCATCAACTGATTGTGATTTATACGTGGTTATCTTAGACATACAGAGACGAATTTTTCCGTCGGAGGCATATACAATAAGTAGTTCTAGACTATGCTGCTATCTAGTGTTCAAGTTCTGGATCACTACTTCGGCGTTCTTGTTTAAAAGGGCAGCTGCATTAGTCACTCACTCACTGTGTCGTTAATGTTTTCCTTGCCACATATAGGGATGTTTTTCAACTCCATGGTAAAAAAGGATTCTTCACCTTGAGTACCTGAAGTGTTTCGAACCCTCGACCATTGGATTCGAAGAAAAGTTGTCGAGTCCTTGTGAAGCGTTCTTATCAACTATATAAAAAATGATTCCTCTTCGGGTTTAGTTATTAAGGCATTTTAACTTCTGTCGTTGTTGAAAACAGACGCCGCAAAGCCATATGTTCGATTTACTGGTCGAAATATCTAACATACAGGCTGTTTTAAATATGAAATTATATTGTTTTCCTGCTTTTATTATGTCAGAAACTATATGTAGTCTGCCAATGGGTATAATGTGGCATGTATCGCAACGACAGAAACTAGTATATTTGCAGTCAGCATTGCTCTTTTCGGATGATGAATATTGTAAAACATTAGTTTAACATCATATTTTATACCTTCTATAATAGGGCTCTGCAAATTACGGCCCGCTGTTTGTTTTTAATTTGACCCGAGGATTAGTATTGTTTTCTAAGCGCATAATTTGCAATAAGAAACATTTAAATTGATTTTTTTCGGATTTTGGTGTAAGTGCCTAAGACATTGCCATATTTCTTAATCCATTTGACTGCATAATGGGAAAGATTCCTTTAGACGTTTAATTGTAAGGGAATGATCTACAAAAAGATAATGATAATCTAGCTTTGATGTTTAAAATATGGATCTAGCCCAGTTCTATAAATAGCTTTTCGAAGATAAATACATCTAATTAAAATCGCATACACGGAGATTTGTATCTATATTTGGGAGTATTTATCAATGAGAAAGGACATTTTTGAAAAGAAATAATGTAACATCGCAATATTAATAACAGGCCATTTGGAAACAAATTCATTGTTAAGAAGTTCTGATTTCGAACTCCAGTTTGATGAAATTTTAAACAATGGAAAAAAAGCAATTGAATCTTCGTATTATTCCACATCTTAACCATTTCTCTATAATACGCTTATGGTTAAAAGTAAAGGTTATCTTCTTTCATTTGTGAGTTAGCATGTGCATGAAAATAATGCTAAAATATAATTTTCTATTTTTTTTTAAAAAAAAATTAATCTAATTTTTTTTTTTAATTTGTTGCTTTACAATTAGAGTTGTTCATGTAAATATCCTGGAAGTGCTATTATATGTGTCTTTAAAAAAATAGTTTGCCTAAGAATGTTTTAGAAAATAATTTCTAAACACTGAAACAATTACACTATTCCTTGACATGTTCTTTTATAGAGCTGAGAAGCATAAGCTTTCAGAATTACTTTTCAACATAAATTCCTAAATAAGAAGTTTTATCATATTTGACTTCAGTTAATTCAAATTAGAGTTATATAACGAATTAATGGCTTAAATTACACCCACATTTTGAGAGTAACACCTGAATTTATAGCTAAAACCTATAGTTTCCCAAACCGGCCATATTTATTTATAAAAATAAGTCTGTTTTTTCTACACAAAGGGTTTCAACTAACTTTCAAATCATTATTTTTCATCAATGTAGCAATTGCAGAGTAAATTCTTCTTATGTGAAGTACCAGAGATGTATTGATATACTTTGCATACAGTTTATCCTATTTGGAATATTTTTAAATATTTACTTATATTCCTTTCAGTAAATAGCACGTTTCTTGTATACTATTCAAAGTATTCGCATAATATCTTATTTCTATTAAAAACATTATTTTCTTTAAGAAGATATCTTATAATTAGTTAAACCAGAAATTTTAAATCGGAATTCGTACAAAACATATAAACATATTAAATGATCTTTCTTGAAAAGAATATCACATTTTTATTTTTTTTGGAATAATAACTAATTAGATAAATTCTCAGTTTTATAATAGTTGATAATAAATTTATGTACCATAATGTGTGACATTCATTGAGAAAACCATACAAAATTTTAATGTTATTGTTACAGAATTGTTTGCATTTCTTAGTGTCTTATAAATAGTATCAAGCGATTGCCAATATAGCCCTCTTTGGTTTCCTTTGTCTTAATTTTGATTGCTTAGTAATTGTTCCTTTACACAATAAAGATAATTTTCATTAAATATTCTCTGTTTTATCTAATAACGCACGCACGCGCGCACACACACAAAGATATATATATATATATATATATATACATATACAGAGAGAGAGAGACTATTGTTTATATTGTATGCTGCATGCATACATTTTCTGAGAAAGAAATATGTTTCTTTCTTCCTTACTAAACTAAACTAACTTTTGTATTTTGAATGTTATTTTAAAAATCATATTTTTTAAAAATATAACAGTGCATACTTCTCTAATTTTTTTCAGTGTGTTTTTGATAAAGAAAAGAATTTATCCTACGAGTAAACCGTATTATTTTGCTGAAGTAAAATTCGAGTTATCAAAAAATGTTAATTTGATTACAATCTATTTGCAGGGATCTACTTAGATTTCTTACAGACCTCTTCATACACGTAAGTTCCGGATTAAATATATAGAGAAAATTATTTACCGCTTAATACAATGTATATTATTTGGAAAATCTCCTAAAAGTAGGCCACAATCGAATTTTTCGTTTCTATTCGAAGCTTTTATCTTTGCACTTGCAGATATTTCCTCCTCTGACCTCTTACACAGCAAACATCAATCCTTGGCATCATTCCACATAACGATTATCGGCAAAGAGAACTCAAGAAACTCGTAAAATATTAACAGGAAAAAGTTTTCTCTCATGTACAAAATGTACTTACAGCCTTTAAGCTTGTTTAGGAGAAACTAAGCTGTGAAATTTGATTTAAAGAAAAGAGAATCTTGTTTAGATGTAGTAAAAATTTATGTTTCTTGCTACGCCATTTTGAATTAGAAAGCCGCAATGAATCAAATGCCATTCATATATTTCAGTGTTTCACAGTAATTTATGGATTATTTTTTTTCTAAAGGGAGTTCTGGTGATAAAAATATTCGATGTCAAGGACGATTATTGTTTATTTAAAAATATAAATCTATTTTGGATACTTTTTAACATAATAATTTATACATAATGGAACCAGTTTAGTCAGTATTAGTTGTCATCAATTTCAAGTGTTAAAGTTAGTACGCAAAAAAGCACATATTTTGAAATGCAATTTTTATTAAAAGTTTTGTATATGAAATATACCATAATATAAGTAAATTTATCAATTTAACAGAATAACTTTATCAATATGAATCAAAATGCTGTCTCAAAATCTTTTTTCTCTATTTATGCTAAATATTCTTCTGAAGTCGCTTAACTATTACACAAAAAATTGTCATGATATTTTAAATTCATAGAATTGCTAACGAGCTGAAGTCTGAAAAAAAGGATTCGAGTAGGGTTAGATAAAAATTGTATTCGTATGATGAATTCTCTTTGGAAAAAAAATTCTATTTTATTAAAAAGGGTGCTTGATTTAATTGGATATATTTCAAAGGTAAAATAAAATATAAAATTGTAAGAATGTTTATAGAAATTTTACACTTCAGAAGAAAATATGATTTGCAGAAAAATAAACTTGGTATAACTATCTTTAAATTTGTTTAATTTCATTTTTTGTGAGTAAATCCATTTTTAAATACAATCTGTTTCTTTCGCTTCCTTACTCTTCTTAAAGAAACAAAATTTGAACATTGAAATAATGGTGAGAATTTTTATGAATCGATTTTAAGGAATCGATCCATCAATTCTTTAATCTACACATTACTTATCAAAAAGTACATATGCAGTTAGACATTTTTTGTATGTGATGTAAGACTTAAATTAAGGCCATTGAGACGTCTTTGATAATGAAAACAGCTTATTTTATGCCAAATTTAAAATTTTTTCATTTGTTTTAAATTAAAAGCAGTAATATTCATTTTGACTTTGAGATATCTGTATGAGTATACTTAAGTGTCTTTTTTTGGAAAGAGAGCCTGATTTATATACATGACTAATTACATTTGAAAAATTAATTATTATTAGATATATTTGTAAATAGTGTACATTTAAGTACATCTTGTTATAAATGCAGTGAGCTTTAATTCCCTGCATTTATAACTTTGAAAATTATCAAAGCGTATATAAACATAATATTGAATTCTTGGAACATAACTATAATTCCAATATTTAAATTCAATACTGTATTAAAATTTTAAATTTTGGTATTCCAATTTACTTGAATCTTTACACAAATATTATACAAAATCTAAAATATTTATAGTGATAATTAGAAAAAATTGCATCCACAGTAAATAACCACTGAACTGTTAAATCTACTAGAAATAACCTAATTTTATAATGTAGAAAATTATGAACACTGTGGATGATGTAGATTTAGTGAAAAATGTACCAGAATTCTAAGAAAAACTCATTTTGAAAAAAGCGCAAATGTATATATTTTTCCTTTTATGTACTGAAGAGGATTATTTAAAATTTTTTATTCAATTTTCTAGTGTTTTATGTATGGAATTTTCATGAATAGCACATCTAATGGAAACAGTAAAGTGATTTCCAATTCAGGACAGCAAAATAAAATAAATCAAAATTTGTAGCCTTTCGATATGTTTGTTAATTATCATAAATATTGGTTCCCTATTATACATTTTTTTTTCAAAACGGTTAGTTTTTGTAATAATTTAAAATATCCATTGCTAAAATCATCAAACGGATTCTTCAAATTTGTTTGTTTTGGCGGTTTGATACTTTTAATCTGTCTTAAAGCTAAATGAGTGTTACTTAAATTCTTTGGAGCCATTTTAGTCAATTTAAAAAAAAGAAGAATATATATATATATAACACATCAATCAATAACTCCCGAGACTAACATTGAAAACAACATTTTTTTTGCAATTTTTTTTTTTATTCATCAACATAACACCTTTTGTTAATCACCTTTTAGGGTGATACAATCGTTCCAACGCTTTTCCAAATCTTTTTTTTTTTTCGCAAGAAATCTTTTTTGTTGCGAGTAAATAGCGATAAACAGCTTTCTGAATCATCGACTCGTTGCTGTTGAATCATCGACTCGTTGTTCCATCGAAAGCAATCGCGGCACCCACTTGGAAAAAACTTTTTTCACTTCACTTCAAAAAACCTTTTTCAGTAAATACACTTCCATATGATATCTGTGTCATCTCAGCAATCTCACGGAGCTTCACTTTACGATCTTTCATTATAATTTTTGTCACTTCACTCACATTTTCCGGTGTAACGGCTTCCACAGGTCTACCCGAGCGTTCCGCGTCATTTGTGTCGGTACGACCACGTTTAAACTCGGCAAACCACCGACAAATCGTTGCTTTTGATGGACAAGAGTCCGGGTAACATTTTTCCATCCATTGTTTCGCTTGCACGGTGTTTTTACCCATTAAAAAACAATGTTTTATCAGAACACGAAACTCGGTTTTTTCCATTTTTTAAACAAACTACAAAACGACTTTACTCCAACCTTGATAACTCAGCTGTTTCTGGTCCGATCGACTTAAAATTTTGACACGTTTCAAGCAAAGGTTACTACTCTAGAAAGACCTGGTTACTGGTTTACTACGAGCACCATCTCTGGGTTAGTCTCGGGAGTTATTGATTGATGTGTTATATATATACTATAATAACTGGTGCATATGAGTATGATCTTATGTCGCATCCTTTTAATGCTTAACGTGACCATTTATTTTTTGTCAAAATAAGATATCTGCTATTTCTAGGCAATAGTTATCAATATGTTTATTTTTTTTATCATTTACTCAAAACGGGACATCTGCTATTTATTTGAAAAAAAAATATTAATTTGATCATTTATTCTTTTGACATGACGGGGTATCTAGTAATTTTAGATTACTATATGTGTATACAAAAAAATGCATAGTTCTTCTTAGTTTTTAATAATTATTAAAATGAACAGGAAGAAATACATAAAACCAAAAAAATTATGTAATCTCTTGCTTTTCTATACAAATTTTCTTAAGTATATCTAATGTTGACTTCAATTTAGACTGAATTTCTTGACAGAATTTATTTACGTTTACTTAAGTAATGAACATATCTTTAGCAACTGTGACTTGCGACTGCGTTTTTTCTTCGCTCGTTCGCAACCTGTTTGTAGGAG
Organism: Nephila pilipes; assembly: GCA_019974015.1. NCBI lineage: Eukaryota > Metazoa > Arthropoda > Arachnida > Araneae > Nephilidae > Nephila > Nephila pilipes. Next base: position 118,709 of record BMAW01117814.1, on the reverse strand, counting down.
AAAATGACTTATTTTACTGGTGCATTTGAACCTTCTTTAGAACTAGTTATGTGGCGTTCTGAAGTTGTGATTTTAAGCAAATGGATATACTAAATAAAAAAAAAACCCGGAAAGGTCTTGTTCAAAATGGGATGAGCGTTTATATTAAACATGGTATATACGAATAGAATTATGTTAAATTTCTGCTGAAAATTAATCATCAAAGCTAATAGAAATGAGTTCAAATTGAATATAGCACTTTTTTTTTTTTATCCTGGAATGTGTCATAATTTAAATTAGTCCTTCTTGTGGAAAATATGGAAACCTTAGATAAATAGTGCATTAGTTATTTTTACCACGCAATTTTGATGAGACAGTTACATAATAGAAAGGTATAACAGCAACTAGTTATCGCATGTGAAGCTTCTGTTCATATGAAAGAAATGCTTACACAAATTTCATTTTATTCTTTTTAAATTCCTGAAATTAACGAAAGGAAAATAATATATGACATTTATATATCTTGAATTATATCGTCAATTATATGGATATATTTTACTGAATAGACGATTAGTTTGGATAACGTATTTCGTGGCTTTTCATGAATTTGAAAGATATAAGTAGTATAGCAAGAGTATTAACACCAAAATGAAAATTTTAGGAATATAGGTATGAAAATATTGTAACATAAATTGTTTATCAAAGAATTATGATTTATAGTGTACAGATTAACTCAGATCCAATACTTAGAAATTGTAATGCCTGAAATGAACTTCCCTTTGTATCAACTTGTGATAATTTACCCTAAAACTATTTGAAAGAAGTAAAGAATTCAAAATTAAATTTCATAATATTGTCCTCTATGCAAGATAATTATGATTAGAACGCGTATAACCGCTTATTTTTTATGTTCCTGATTTCCAACCGTGGTTACGGAGCGTAACTTATCAGAAATGATATATTAACGCTTATCTCATATGATTATTATGTAATTTCTGTTACATTGTGCGATGTTGCACTGTTGGAAATCACGAATACAGAAACGAGTGTTGTACAAATTATGTTCATAATAATCACTCGCATAAAATATATTTCTTTTGCTATTGCTATATATCATTTTTACTTAAGCAGATATCGACGTCCAAAATTTGAAAAATTACTCAGTGGGACGTTCTGGACAACTAATCAATCTTTTTAATTTTTTTCTTCTAAGATAATTCATTTTTTTCTTCATGCACTTATACACTTAAGGTTAGTTTAAAATATAACTTTGTATAACTTATATGGATTACAGTTATAACCTTTAACAATATTTAATTATAAAAATATGATTCCGTGTATTTACCTTTACATTTATGTAAGACGTTGTATCTCTTACATATAAATTGTATAATTACTACTCATTACTTAGTATTTCAATGTTAACTGTATTGTTTATTCTGAAAATGTATAAAAACATTGCTAATACAATAAAGAATGTAAATATGTCATCATTTAGAAGGTAATTTTACCAAAACCTAGAAAATAACTGTGCCTAATTCTGAAAAATAACACTACCATAATCTAGAGGCTAATTCTGTGGTAATTGAAAATTAAAAAGTAAAGTAATTGAGTAATGATCAAGAGATAATTATGTTAGATATGGAAGATAAATCCACTATAATCTGTAAGATAACACTCCCATATTCTATAAATTAAATAATTTCTGCAATAAAAAAACCCTAGATTATTCGTCCAAGATCAAGAAGTAATATAATTCTGTCATATATAATCTGGAAGTTAAATGATTTATTTCACTATAATCTAGAAGTAAGATAAGGTTGCCATCATCTAGAGGTAATATTATTCTGCCACTTAAGAAAATTTTCTATAATCTAGAAAATAATTCCTTCATTATCTAAGGATATAATTGCTCCAAAATCTAAAACATATAATTGCTCCAAAACCTAAAACATATAATTTTTCCAAATCTAAATAATAATTCTTCTATAATATAGAAATTAAAATGATTCTTTTATAATCTACAAGTAAGAATATTCAACCCTAATCTAGATTTAAAATAAACATATTATAATTTGAATATAAGAAAACTATAGTGTACCACAGATTGAAGAGAATTTCACATTAAACTTAGAGTTAAGAAATAGTTTTATATACTTGTATTAATTATGTCCTCCATACTCCACGTCTCTTTCAAAAATTCTTTGAATCACTCTTTTTATTTGTCTTAAGATATTCTTTTTATCTCGATTAAATTTGCAGTTAATCAGTTCTTAAGATGAAAGAAAATGGCCGAGTGAACAATTCGATGCATTTGGAACTTTTCGAATCTTTATACTTGTAGCGTGGTGCAAGGTGTGGCCCACATTTACTGAAGCGGAAGAAATAAATTTTGCCCTTTTCATCTGTGACCATCGGAGGGGAACCCAACTACTTTTTAATCGAAGGCAATTAGGAAAGAGGAACGTCCCGTTCTAATATTCTTGATTTAGCCACAAAGAGGGGCTCTCATCGGGAGAATTATTTCTTTGTTTTGTGGGATATCATTTTATCTTTTGAAGTGTTTTTTTTATCCATCGTTTCTCCCGGTTTAATGTTAGAGAATTTCTTCGAAGACTTTTGGTAAAGCGGTATGAGGTTTATAAAATTCATTATATCATTAAAATTAAATATTGATTCATTTCTTCATAAAAGAAATGTAATTTTAATCGAAACTTGGCATTATAAATTTATCATGAACATAATAATATTGTTCGCCCAAATTTGATTTACCTTAAGTCTTCTTAAGGAAAGACGAGAATCATGATCCCTAGGCACCTAGTGATCATCATTTTCATAGTTTCTATCACATATCTTTGGTAAGCACGGGGATACCCTAGTAATCCTATTTTTATATTCGATATCCCTCCTTGTCAACAAATTTATATTTATTAACCCCCCACCACTATTTTTGGGGCAGCAGAGCCAGATCTGGATCTCGTACTAGTATAAACTCCATCATCACTACACTCAAATATAATTTTACACATTGGATTTTTAATTGTAATAGCTTATTTTGTTAATTTTTTGTAGAATCATTGAAATATTTAAAATGAATTATATGTAAAAATAATGAACTTAAGTTATTTATGTCTGGGATGATTGAAAAATTAGTTCTGATGATTCATAGAATAATATCAATGGATTGTTTTGTTAATATACAAAATCCAATGGAGTGTTTTCGGTTAACTTTTTTGAATTGAATCACACTGGCGAAAACAGATTCAGTTTTTAATATTGCACGTTTTCGAATTCTTGAAATCGGTGCATCAGCCGTGAATGTGATTTTCTAACCAAAATTCAAACCAAATGTCGCATTTTAAACACCCAAAACGAAAGTTAGAAGATTATAGAGAATTATACCTCTTATTTTTATGTGATCATTATCTGCATTAGTCTATTATTATTTCTAGTATACATTTTAGCGCTTTTTCTTTAACATGGTGGAAATCTCGAAACATCAGATGTTTAATTTTGCCAACAATACAACAAACCAGTTTTATAAACACTCCTGAAAATAAAACAGTTCATTTTGATGGAAAAAATGATCATTTCACTTATCATTATTTTTTGTAGAACTTAAGATACATAAATGATCGAGATGAAAACGTGTTGTATTTGACGATTTGTCGCTTGCGCATAGCAAGCGGGAAAGTACCAACATATTTTTGCAAACCAGCGGATTCATATATAAGCCATCTGTCGCATTTTCCTGCGAAAAAGTTCCGAAAATTCTTACCCTATAAACACAAACATACGGTAGTTATTTTATTCCAACTATCAATATTAAAATCTCAGTTTGAAAGAAATTATAAAATAAGATTCTATTTGAGGGAAATAAAAGACAATTAAATGTGATAGTGGAGGGATGAAAGTTGCGAGTACAATTTCATCGATTTGTAAATCTAAACTCAGTATCAGCCTCAGTGGTTATATACAAACAGCTTTGACTATTTGTTCTTTAAGTCATCCTTTAATTTCTGTTATATTATGTCATTTTGACGACTTTATAGAGGAATATTTTGCAGAAAAACCAGGAAATGCAGTTCTCTTCAATTCGTAATTTATTTTCTTCAACCTCGTGAAATTAACGTGGAATCATATAAACTGGCGTAAATATTCTTAGGAAAAGCAAACATCTTCAATATAACTTATTAATATGATAGAAAAGGCGTTTGTTTGTTTATTTTATAGAATCAAAAGAATTTCTAAGCTAATGCTCGATACATAAGATGAGCATTTTTTTATACATTACTTTAATCTGAGTTGAAAAATGTAATTATTTATTTAACAAATGTGTTCGCCAAAAATTTTGTGGAACTTTAAATTACTAGAAATGGAACTTTACAAGAAATTTAAAGTTGAGTTTATAGAATTATTCAAATTTTAAGAAAATTGAGGAAAGTTATTTTAAAAAAATTGACTGATATGAATTCTAATTACATTTAAAGTGAAATTCTTGCAATTAGGATACATGGTCTCCATAAATTAAACTTGCATTTATTCACTTTAAGCATAACAAACTTTGTGATATATTTATAAGTATAAATTTACACTCGTTTTTAACCTATAGTTATTTTATACAGTTTATAAATGAAATAAATTATTTATTGAAATGTATATATTACTTTTTTCTTATTCGCATAAGTATAAATAATATAGACTTTCGACTTCCGTTGCACGGGATTATTAAATATGTGCACAATGCGGCGAAACATAATTGTAGAAAATTCTAAGATAATACTTCATTTTTTTTGTGTGTATCCGATACATGAATTTCGGGAATGTCTAAAAAGTTAAATGAAAATTTCTTGGAAATTTTAATGCATTGTAGTCTCATATCAATATTGCTGATTTTTTATACATGTATCACAAGTTCTTTTTTTTAATAATTTCTTTTTTCCATTTTTCATTTTCAAGAGACTTTTTATATCACACTAGTTAGTCAAATTGACTGTGGCTATGTTTGGACTCTCAGGAAAAGGAACTCGGATCCCCTTCCTTGGTCTGAAAATCTTTTTACTGTTTCCAGACTTTTTGGCGATATTATAGAAAGTTGCTTTTCTTTTCATTAATGCAACTGATATAATTTCCTTGTTGCATTGTGAACCGTTTAAAAAATGATTTGCGTTGACTTTATCAGCATTCTCTAATAGAGATTGCGAATCTATTTGATGCATGTTTTTAAGTGAAGTGTGCTATAATGAAGTGTATTATATAATTAAACTTTACTGCAATTTTTGCTTCGGCGGTATATTCAATCAATGATGGCTTTTAGTGTTCGCATGCCGGGTTCTCCTTTTCAGGTTAAGCTGTTTACGTTGAGTTCCTAGAGCCCAGCTTTAAATTGCTTATCTGTGTGTATGCAGACATTCACCCTTGCCTATTAAGCCAGGAAGGAATTCAGTAGAAAGATATGTTTCAGGCGCGTTTGTTACTTCTACCATTGCTAGGGTCGAGTTATGAGATTTGAATGATTAACTGTGTTTATTAATGTTGCACTTTAAATCAACAATAGAACTATACAAGTTGACATCTTTCTCTCTAAATTATCACACAACGCCAAAATGGAATTAGAGTCAATTTAGCATGCATCATCCCCATTACATGGTGCGTATTTGGTGACACCAGGAATTGAACCCACGATTCGACGAAACAATGCCAATTGCGAGCTCACGACCATGACCATTCGACTACAGCGCGCTTGGGACATCAGTGACTAGTTTAATAGAGATCATTTGGGAAATCAATTAAATCTTTAAAATATCTATCCATTAGTAAGATTTTCCTTTTCTATGATGCATTTAAAAAAAATATTTCACTGTGTAACATTTTGAATTAACTTAAAATAAAAAGCTAAATATAGGCTAAATATAAGCTTAAATATCAGGTAAATGTTTATATTTTAGTTAATCAAAAATATGTGTGTATGTTAAATCTAGTTTTGTATACTTATGTAAGAATTTTTTTAATTTCTTAAATCTAAATTACATGTGATATTTATCAAACCAACAAATCTTACTTATAGGAATAATTTAAGAGATATACTGTACATAATCACGATGAAAAACCATATTTGAATAGATTAGTGAAGAAAGACCATAGCGATAGTGAATATAATAGTGAAGGAAAGAAATAATGCTGAAAACGTGCAGATTTGATTGAAAAACGCAATACCTATATAACTATTATTTTTCATTTGTTATCCGATTTTCCCAATTGTGCAACATCAGAATGCAACATTAATACACTATATAATACACCCATCATATTTGGACATGGTCCCCAGTTTTTCCACGTTTTTAGGCCAACGCATGTCACTACATTTCTTAATATATAAGACAGCTAATTTACATATTTAATTATTTGAGGCATTTCAATCAATCTACTAGTATGTCTTATAAATGCCCATTCGGTTGAAATGGTAATAAGATACGAAAGCACTTATTAACCTTTATATTAACTTGAAAAGACTCAGATCAGTAGGTGTGAATGATCCAAGATAATTTGACATTTTAAAAACTTGTTTTATTTATCACAAGAAATATAGTCTTGTATACAGGAATATCACTTGTCTAATCAGAACAAAAATCAGAAAATAAATTATTTCACATACTTACAAAAAATACTAGCTAATAAATAATTCAAGAGATGTAACTTGTATCAGAAAGTTATCACTCAAAAAATGAACATCAAAAATGAAAATGAATGTCGAGTATCTTCGTAGACATGAGTGCAAGAAAAATTCAAGCATGGGGAAAACGACCACAGAGATCTCTGTTAAGTTGCGTTGTGAAAGTAATGAATTGAATGGTTCAAGATGTTTTCTATTTATCCAAAATGGATTCAGTAGATTCTTGTCATGGAGGGAGAGATGGAAATCTGGACAGGTCCGGGAAAGAGGAGAGAATAAGATTGGATAAATAATGGTGGACAATAGTCGGAACAACAAGACAGGAACTCCTTTTCCTCTTCTCCTGTGTTCTTCGGATAACTACATGGGAATAAATACTAACACCACAACTGCACATGCGTTCTCAATTTGCATATCCAGGAGCATTCAGAAAACAATTTTGTTCTGATGTGCCGTATCATGGCATGTTACGAAGTTGCAAGCGGTTCGAATGAGGTCGCCACAAGGTCAAGTGAAGAAAAATATGAGTGCCAACCCATTACAGCTTTCAAGTACAACAAGAATTTTGAGAATAGAGCTATACAAATAAAAATATTATAGTTATGGTGGCCTTACTCTTTAATGCAGTCCAATAAAATGGTGAAGAAAGCAATAAGTAATTGGTTGATATTGGAGTACCTCCCTCTATCTGTATGTGCGGGCATCTTGAAAACGGAATATTATTTCAAGAAATTCTATATAAATAGAATGTTATTTAAAATGCTTAAAAAATGGTGCAAAGTTAAATGAATCATAAATTTATCGTTCAGGAATACATTTCTTACCAACTAAATTAATAAAATGTTTACCAAAATAAACACTTGAGAAATCACTGTTTTACGGTCTTTTCATTTGCGAAGAGCGTTAAGAAAAAAAATCAGTTTTGTACTTCTTTAGAACAATTAAGAGTAAAATCTGTGAAAGCAGAAGAATGATTATCATATTTCTCTGAACTGAATATGTAAAGTTACTCAATTCTACGGGAGAAAAAACGAACTGTGTTCATTTCGTGAAAAATTTGTGAGAGAAAAAAAAATATTTTTTCTGCATTGTTTCTTCCTTTTTCTATTCTTGGAAAAAAAATCCATTATTTGCTTCATTAAGAACGTTGCTCTTTTTACAAAAATTTGATTGAGATTCCTGTGAGTTTTTTTTCCTCAATGCATTGATCTTAATTTTTTTTTGTTTTTTTTTTGTTTTTTTTATTTTTGTTTTTTACATGAATTGATTTTCTGATAAAAAGTAAAACAAAATTCTGAAATTGTTATACATTCGAAGTTGTAGTATCAATTAAAGAAGTAGCTTATTAATAAATCACGAAAAATAATTTGTATTCTTACTACGAAATCTATTGTAAATTGAAAGAAACGTGCATTTTTCAAAGAAAGATTTTATTTAAATCATCATTTGGTTCTGCAATGAAACGAATCATAAATATTCATTAGCCCTTAACAATTAGAACATTCTGATGTTTTCATAAACATCATGGATAACGAATGATTTTTTCCTGTTGGTAAAATAGTTAGAAATTCATATTCGAAAAGAAAAAAAAAACAGTACTATCTTCATTTCTAAAGAGAAAGAATAGCCTCTTATGTAAATTGTGATTACTGAAATCAATTACAAACGGAACTTGATACAAACGAAGATTTATGTAACTAGTATTCTTAAAGAATCCTTGCATTTTGAAATGTGATCGGTATACTTATTGCGTTTTTTAAACTTTGAAAAACATATCATTATTATAAGATTTATTTTTAATGGGAAAGTAATGGTTTTGTAATGGAAGAAAGCTATATTTTTTGCGAATAATTCTTTTTCCTTCACTGTAAAAAATTAGTGACTAATTGAATTA
>BMAW01117814.1:3429-104286 GCA_019974015.1 Nephila pilipes | reverse complement strand
AATAAATGATTTGTAAATGGGATTCTATAATAAATGATTTGTAAATGTTATTCTACAATATATTTTCCAGATAATAGAAGGGAAATTGTGAAAAAAAAAATACGCAAAACTGAAATACGTTTTTATGTTTTGTAATTTTATTAAATAACTGTAACTCATTTTGTGAAACACATCTCACGGAAACGCATCATACTTTTTTTTTTTTACTTTTAATGTATCTAAAAATGCTTTTATAAGCCCAGATTGTTGTCACTCAAACTCATTCTAAGAGTTTTAAGGGATTTCCTAATGCATTAAGACCATGTTATATTTTTGATAAAATAATCTGCAATCTGAAGAAAAATATTTTTCCTTTGTTACTTGCTGATTCCAGGATTTTCAACACAAGATAATTTTTTTTTTCGTAATTCCCTACAAGTACAGAACCAGAAGTGAGGCAGTTTTTAAGCCTTCTTTTTACTTAATGCTATTTTAATGGGAGTTTTAAAATTTTTGTCTTATTTCGTAGTTTTAAATAATTTATTTTTTGTGTATTACAACCGACGTCCTTTAACTTAATCCTTCAAAGTCTTCCTTTAATTCCAAGGCTAAAGAAACTTTTTATTTAGAAATTTAGATTTTTCTTCTTTAACTTATGTAATACTGATACTCTTTTCTTCCTTAATATTATGTGGTATATTCAAGTTAAAAGAAACTAAGCTTTAAATTTAATGTATGCTAGAAGCTTTTCATACTTGTAACTATACTTCCATACTTAAAACTTTCTCCCTCCTCAAACAAAAGCATGTATAATAAAAAAATATGAAGTTTAATTTCTAATTTATTTTTTAAATAAATGTATAAAAATAAATTTTAAGTTCTAATTTATACTTGATTTTTAATAACAATTAATATTTATAATCAAAATTTTTATTATTAACAGATATTTTTTGTTTCAAATTTATATTTTATTATGAAAATTAGCCAATTTTTGAAGTATCTTTGAACAAAATGAACAATTCAAAATATGAATTATAATGAAATGTATAACTGAAATATATATATATATATATATATATATATATATAAGGAAAAACAAAGAGTTTAAGAATGTATTCCAAGTATACAGAAATTAATGAAAGAAAATCATGTTTTTTCGTATGTATGTCGATGTGCTTGTTTTTGCAGCATAACAAATTAGATATCCGTGCAATACTTTATCCTGTAAATATCCCTGATGGATGTAAAGCATCTTCAAGTTCATCAGCAATGATTAATATTTTCTTTGAAAAAGCGTTAAAGTTATCCCACATAAGTATGTATTGCTAAATGTCAGAATAACGTTATCAGAAAATGTGTGAAGTTCAGCTCTATGCCCGATCCAGGATTCACTCAAGAAGATGTTATGCATTATGTGTTTGTAGTCGTATTTTGATTTCGAAATATGCTGAAATTGCAATGCGAAAAAGCTATAATAAGGCGTTAAAATCACTTTTTTCAATACGTAAGCATATTTTACATATTATCTATTATTACGATTTACTAACTGTACTGCATAGATAAAGTAATACATTAAATTAGAGGATAATGAAAACATTACGACTAATATTTCTTTCAATTCATATATTTAAAGGAAATATTTGCGACACTATTTAGGGTCATCAATCACAAACTCCAATTTAGATTAAAATAGTATTTTTTCATAAAATATCATTTTTATTACATTACAAAAAGGAAATTAATAAAGTGAAGAAGTATTTAATTATTAATGGCAATGTTTAGAAGACAGTAAGTGGAGGGCACTTGATCGTACATGTAAATCTGAGTCATCTGAAATATTTATTTATTTTTGCTTTACATTTCGTACCATTTCGACGGTTTTTCTTCCAAAATATGCCTACCTGAATCTTTAAATTATCAACTAAACAAATAAGTTTGGGAGGTGGTATTCTAAACGAGAAAAGTTTTGATTAACTGGAATATTTTTTTTTAAAACAAGTTAATATATTTTTCAAATTGGGAAACATAAAAGAAATGTATTCTTTAACTTATTTCAATGTAGCAGTTTTGCATTACATCTCAAAAATTTTATCCATTTATTTATTTACTTTTTAGAGTTGTTTCATGGCAAGGGGAGGACACGATAAGAGAAATTCAGTTGGGAAAAGGAGTTGAGCTTTCGACATGTGAGCTTTCTATACTGTTATCGTATAAATGCTAACAGTTCCGAGTTCTCCAAAAGCCCTTTGTATAAAACATATTAATAAACTTTAAATTAGTTAAGATGAACTTTTTGTGTGGCTCTAAGCAATTAATTTTTTGACATTACATTTTTCCTAGATCTTCATGCCCTTTAATGTGTCACTGATAAATGTATTAAAATTATTCAGATTAATTTGTATTAATATTTTTTTTAATTTCATTACAAAATGTAAAACTGAAGTAAGTCAGATTATGAGAATTGGAATAGTTCCAATAATATAGCAAGTTAAAGGGGATGAATTATAATTTTTTAAAAAACGAAGTTGCATGATTATTTTAATGCCGGAAAATTCATGATTTTGTTTTTGTAATCAGATATCCAAGCTATCTATTAAAATGAGTTTTATTTCTTCAAATAATCATATAAATCAAACCCATATATTTTTAAACTTCATATAATTTTATACTAATATATTCAAACTCCATATACTTGTTTCTTATGAAAATTATATTTTATTTTTACTTATATTTTAGAAGAAAATGCTATGAATTAAACTTTTGGTGATCGATCCCATTAGTACTTCATAATAGAGCATTTTTGTAATTTTTTAAAAGACATAATGGGTTCCTTTTTCTTTATGTCCATCTATTTATAATATATCACTATAAGGATTTCCATGGATTACTATTGTTGAAAGTGTTTCTTAAACAAATTATGCTTCACAATTGCTGTCAAATACAATGCCTTTTTGATTAAAAATGATTGATTTATATATTATGTGATTTGTACAGATTAGCAGGTATTTTGCAGTATTAAACAGTTTTGACTGCAACTTAATGCAAAGATGAGAGAGATAACATAATTCTATTGTAAATATAAGTATTATGAATAAATACATGTTTCATAATTTCAATGATAGTTGCTTAGAATAAAAGTTCAATTTCGTTTTTTAGTGGAAATTTAATAATAAAACAATTGTAAAGCTGTAACATGAATCGAAATACATTTCATCTAACTATGCTTCTAAAAGAGTATCAAAGCATTATACTAAAACTACTGTTCAGCAACAGTATATTGGGGATGCAAATGACGTATTTATTTTATGCAAAATATCAATCATTTTTGAAAACCTAAGAATTAAAATGTTACATCCATTACAAGCTAGAATCTTAGAATGCTCATTAATATAATTATACATTTATTTCTAAAATGAATGAAATCTATTTTTGTGACATTTATTTAAATACAATGGATTTATGTTATCTAAATTAATGTTAAATCAGAATGGAACGACAATGACTGATATAATTTTCAAAGTTGCCAAATTCTGTATTGTATTGATATGTATAACCATGACGGAATATTTAGTAAATTTTTATTGAAACAATGTGTGTGCGTGCGTGCATGCAGAAGAATCACGTCTTTAATAAAAATGTTAGAAGTGTTAGCAATTATGTAAATCCAATAATTATTCTTATTTGCAGAATTTTTAAATGTTTACCATTACTTACACTTCTAAATAACAATGCGGAAGTATTGTACATATAGTTTTTCATTCCTATATCCTTGTAGTTCTAATATATATTTGTCTGTATAGCATACAAAAGATATCTAATATGTCAGACAACTATTTCAATTTATTCGTGCCCTAGCTGCATGATCAATTTTAATCATTCAGGAAACGGAATAAAAATTTTCGATTAGTTAGTTGGAAAAATATAAATTTTATTCCTTCGAAACCATTGGTATAAAATATTTCTTTGCTTTCAGTTGAGAGTAAAATAAAGTTGGAGTGAGCTGGAGTTTATCTTTGATTGGGTTCACTTAAAATCCCCAGACTTTCCGTACGCCTTCCTCATTCGGATTTAATTGCGTGATTTTATTTTTAACGTTGAGAGTCAATCCTCTTAGAGATTGCGAAAGATGAAAGGAAAGATTTGGGTTCCATTTGATCTCCGTTTAAGTGGCAAAAACGGTCCAGTGACTCTAATTATGTCGGACAACTTGATGGAAAGGAAATGTATTTTGCCATATCGAGCTCTTTCTGTTGATTCTAACTTTTGGTAATTATGAGTTCGTTTTATATCTTGTGAAATAGCAGCATAAGGAAAAAAGTGATTATTCGTCATTATGTTTATGGGTAATAACAGGAAATTTTGCCTTGAAAGAACGTTATTGAAATTATACGAAATTCGAAAATGTGGATGAAATTATTGTCAATCTATGTATAAAATCACGATACACTAACATTAAGCAAAATATAATATTTTTAAATTTTTATTTAGTAATTATTATTATCTTTTGATTGGTTTATTACTTTTGGATTTGGAGAAATAGAAATCGTATAATTTTGAAACATGGTCAAGCTCTTTTCTTAAATATTTATCAATAATTTCTTTCCCTTTTTCACCAAAACTTTTTCAAAAACTAATTTTATGTTGTTTTAATCTTAACTGTAATATTTTTCTGTTCTTTTTAATGACTGAAATTTCTTATCGCTAGTGATTTATTAATATCTCATGTTTTGTTTCTAGTGTATTCTAATTACTTTTATTATATTACGTAATTAGTGAATATTATTGTATCGAGCTAACTCTAATTACCTTTTATAAAAATAATTTGAAAATTTATGCTATTATTTATCACACATTTCAATAAAAGTTTAAGATTTTTATATTTAGTTATGTGAAGACAAAATTAAAGAAGTTTTTTTTTTGTATATATTTCAACATTTTTCTTGTTAGGTGCAGTTTATAATCTGAAAAAAAATTATTAATTATTAAAAATACTTACTGAAGTTTTTTTAAAATTCAATTTCTATAAAACAAATTAAGGGTAATGTCTTAAATTGTCCTTGTAAGTTAATTGAAACATGCAATATAATTCTTGCTTCTGAGTGATAAACTTTAAGACAGTTGTTCTCAGTATGGGTTTTTTCAACATATCAATATTTTTAAAATGTTAATTCTGCCACAAATAATTACCAATCACTTCCATTTATTTTCTGTATTAAATATAATATATTCAATAAAATTGATCGATCTATTTTGCAATAAAATAAATTATTTTAAAATAAAAATAAAATATTTGGATATCAGCGGGTTTTGTTAAATTTTACCATATGCATCAACGTTTCATTTATATCCTCTAAAACAAAAATTATTTTAAAATAGATTCCTAAAGTTACTTAAAACGTCACTGAGAATACTGCAAAAATCATTTGGAAATATGAGTATTATTAAAAACTTAAGGAGCAAGGGCATGGAATGTTCAAACTCTTGTTGTAAAAATTATATTTTTTTTAAACTGTATCAACAATGTATTCAAATTTTCCTCTGAGGTAATTTTCTTTAATAGAAAAACTATATGACAAGTTCAAACATATTTTGCACTTGCGTAAATAGAGACTACCTTGTATCTTTAATACAAAGACTATCTAGGTAGGCCTAGGTAACTCAAAACTGCCTAGTCCATTTAATAAATGGTACACAAAATTTGGAACTCGGGTGGCGTTGCTCAAAGACGGAAAGGACCAGATACACGAAATTTGGTATGCTGAGACTATGTATCATAATTGGTATTTCTAGGACAATTTTCGAAAATTTTCTCAAATGTTCGCAGTATTCTAATTGTTCCACAAATTGAGAGATCCGAGATTTTTAATGAAGACTCAGTTTTTTTCGGGCATGTAAATTAATTTGCTTGTTACAATTATTATTTTTGAATTTCTGAGAAAAGTGCTAACAAAGTGTCGATTTCCACAATTTCTAATTTTTTTCGTTTCATCTAGAAATATATCAACCCAAACTACGTGTTACATGAATGCATTAGGGGATATACACTTCACAAAAAAATAAGGGAGAAATATTAATTAGAGAATAAATTTTCTTTTTTTTTTAAATAGAAAATCTCTGAGGGAAATTTTGGCTTTAATTTTCCACCCTTTTTCCTCCCTAAGAAAGATTCCGCTGCACATAGCTCTGGTACCTATTATGATCTCGTTAGCTTAGTGGTTATGATAGTTAACTCATGGCAGGTGTTATTTATGTAGAGTCGTGGATTCGAATCCTGATGCCACTACATAACCAGTGTGGCTAGTGTAAGTGAAATTTGCCAAATCTACATGTCTTTCCGTCGGTGCGGTGTGAAAATTTGGAGAGGCGGAGCCAGCACAGATGTAAACCAAGATACTTGACCAAAACTAAAAAAAAAAGGTTTGTTGTCAATGGTCCAAGTGCTGCTTCTGAGTGCGGTGTTATTAAATATCTATTCAAATGACGTTAACACAACAGAATTTCCTTTTTTCTTTCTTTTTCTAGAAAAACGAAGTTTATACAATTTTGTCTTTTTAATACTTAGTTAATTGTCTACAAAATATGACATTTCCGATTTTCTATATTTTAAGACAAAAATACTCTATCAATTCGGAAAAAAAGGGGGTTATACCTTCCTGTTATGTATGTGTAAGAGTGTTTCAGCACACGAGTGGAAGATTAAATATACAATAAAATAAGAAACGGTGTGACTTAATCTGATATGAGAGAAAATACATCATTATAAATAAAGGTAAATGAGAGTAAATCAACGAATTAGGAGTATGTGTACCTCACAATCTGAGTGAATGAAGAAGGCCATCTCAATCACCTTAATTCTGTTCTAAAATGTAAAATTCAAGTCCTTTTAAGACAAAATTATATTAGGCGCTGAAGAATGGGCTACCTGTAACAATATCGTAAGTAAAAAATAGTGAAGTATCAAACACCCCTAACAAATCCGAATGTAAACAACCACAGAAAAACTTTTTATTGGTTGTATGGTGGGGTTGTCGAGATTGAAATGTTGAGTCAAATTTATTGTCCAGTTAAATCAAATTAATTCGTCACGAGTTGTTGAAGAAAAGTTTAATAATTACTGCGCATACATGCTTTCAGTGGCTGCAAAGAATGATAGAGAAATTCCCTAAAAAGCGTACTGTACTCGTCAATCGCAAATGCGTCATTCTTTAGTGACTGAAGGAAATATTTTTTTGAGACTCGATGATCATTTCTACCACACCCACCTTATTTCCAGGTCATTCCCCGACAGGCTACTATTTTCTCTTCTCCTTATAAAACTTTTTGGGTGGAGAAACCTTCTATTCTGGAAAGCAAGTCTGTCATTCGGTGATTTTTTTTTCTTCCAGTTCAAGCCAACCACATTTTATAAAGAAGGAGTCCATAAGCTGCTAGGAATTTGGGAGAAAGTAATGCATAATATAGAGTTAAATACATAATAAGATAATATTTTATTTTTTTAATTATTGAAAGCAAATTAAGTGTTTAATAACAAGACAAAAGTTATTTGAGACTCTACCTAATATTTCCTTATAATTTAATACTGTAAAATGGATTAATAAATATTAATAGTAGTAATAATATATATATTTCTTCTTAAACTTTAAATTTTCAATAATATTCATTAATCACATTCAAATGATAAATTCGTAAATTGATTTTTTTTTTCATTTATTAAATGTTTAAATACTGGCAGTAAAAGCAAATAATGTGTGGGCCTCTGAAAAGTTGACCGAAAAGAGTGCAACATTGAATGAAATAAACTGATACATTAAATACGTAATAGGAAAAATAGAAATACTTTATTCGAAAAGTATTTAAACAGTAACGGAATAAAGGATATTAAAACAGATCGAATATTTAACGATTTAACGGGAGCGAAAATGGGAAAAGTTCTTTTCAAATCTCTTTTTTTTCATCCCATTTCGATATCGTTTTTTATTGAGAAGTCTAATAACAGCATTCGGAATATTTCTCATCAGTTATGGGATGGAAAGATAATTATAAAGATTTTCTTCCATTGAATTCCAGCTGTTATTTTCTGTTTCAAATGTCTGAAAACTTCCTTTTTTTCTCTTCGTTCCTATTTCTTTGAACAAAATTTCCATGAAACTGTAAATAAGCATTTCGAATCGTCTGGAACAAAATTCTACTTTTTTTGTTAGGTTTTTTTTACTCTGTTCTTGTGTCAAAGGCAATTTTTTGCTTTTTCAAATCTTTGATGCTAAAATAAGATTTTGCCATATAATTTTGATAACTTCAAAAAATTCAGATAGATATGAAAAATGTAAGATAAATTATTGGTGTGTAAGCCTTACATTATTTGTATTTACCTTACAAAGCCATATTTCAATTGGTAGCGAATTTAATGTAATTTGTTTTTGTACATACAAGGCGTCTTAGACCTTAAATGTTTTAAGGGTCTCAGGTCACTTAAACTTCAACATTTTTAATTTTTTTTAAGCAAAGAGGTGTAAGAGCCCAAACCTTCTGAACAGTTTGGTACTAAAATTGTAGTGATACTAACAAAACTTTCCGAAATATTAAAATTGAACTTAACATATTTTATTAAACCCTTAACTTATTTTTCCTATTGTTCATTTTTCTCAACATCAATAAAAGTTTTGCTTGCGTGCAGGATTTCTAAAACACTATTGATTATATTAGTTTGAAATTTTCATACACATGCTCAGATTAAGTTTCTTTATGATTTAAATATCGTTTTTTATAGTGGCCGCGGTGGCCGGTGGTTGTCGTTCAGTCGTGGATTCGATTCTTGGCCACCAAAGACACGCCGTGTAGCCGGGGCTGATGAACGTTAAATCTGTCAGAACCCAAAATTCTCACGTTGGCTTGGTGTGAATGTTAGAAGAGGGGGTGCCAGCTCAGATGTCGTCCTCGTCTCTTGACCGTGGATCAAAATTACGAGGTCCGTCGCCAATAGCCCTCGTGTTGCTTCTAGTGCGACGTTAATAAAAACTAAACTTAACTGTAAAAAAATCGTTTATTAGACAAAATAGTAAAATAAAAATATTTTTTGGGAATTTTAACAGCATTTTGTTTTACTTAATTTCCTTAAAAAATTTATATTCAGAATGATTTTTTGCTATAAATGTTTTTAAAACGTCTGTATAACTTGAGAATGTTCTCACCAGCTACAATCACTTAGTAAATTTTGCTCAATGTTGTGCTTCAGAATGCCCTACGAAGAGAAATATTAATTAGCGCTATTTTGAATTGAGAATCCAATTTATATTTGTCTATAACATTTTAATATTTCGTTAAATGTTATGTAAAAATATGAAAAATAGTTTAAATATATATCAAGATTATATGGTATAAGTTATACACCATTTTTTTATTATTTTTTTTCTCTCGTACGTTATATTGTTTTGAAAAATGATTTTTCATATACACGAAAAACTTTTAAGAGTCGTGAGACCCTTTAAATACTTGATGAATTCTATGGTACTAGAAAGATATTTCCTAAATCTCATAGTGTTTGTTGTCTTTAATGAACTATATCCATCAATATATACACCCTATTGATCTTTGTCTGTTCTAGAACATCTTCTCCTTATCATTCATCCTCCCTTAACTGTAAACGAATGGATTATTCTCACTCCAATAGGAAGAACATGATTTTCCTCCTGTGCAGAAGAGATCAGTAACCTTGGGAAACGAGGAAAGTCGCACTTAGCATGCCTCTTGGCCTCGCACTTAGCATGCTTACTTAGCATGCCTCAGTTAACCAAGCTGACAAGGAATTTCCTTACATGGTTTCAATCCAAAAATTATCAAGACTACCTAAATCTATTTAAATAAGCTATTAAACACGAGCTTCGCTCAAAATCTATCTATGTATATATATACTGATTCTTAAAATTGCTGATAAAAAAAACTTAGTCAACACGAATTTTAACGCCGTTTGTGAAATCACTGTTGGTTTATAAATAAGGTGGAAAATTTAACAGAAATTCTAAATGAGTCTCACAAGGTACTAGCTTATAGAGCTCCCGAACTATTTGCTGATGAAATATTATTTAATGCAAAACCTTTTAATATATTAAGCTCTGGAACCTGCTTAACTTTTCTATGCTTTAGTGAAATTTTAAGTATCCACAACATACCTGTACGTTGTAGGAGGTAGAACTTCTTTTCCACATTGTGTAGAATATTGTAACGTAAATTATGATTTAAAAGTTTTGCTAAAATTTAATTTAGCTATCATTAAAAGTTATAATAACTCATACTCAGGCGTTTTATAAATTAATGGCTGTTTCGTATAAGAAAGGATGATAGTGTTATTTTGCTATTTACTAGTTAGTTTTCGTTATTTAAAAACTATTAACTCGTTAGCGGATGTCTTTAAAACAGTCATTTTTAAAATGGTAAATTGAATAACTTTAGAGTTAATTAATATAGTAAGCCTAATTTAACACCTTGTTATTATGTTTTGATATAGCTTTTCAATATGAGTATGACGCAAAATTTGGAGATTCAAATTAGAATTGTACTTATAGCAGAGTTTTTTAACCCGGCTCAGTTCATAAGCGACACGTTTCCTACCAAACGTAGCCAGTACAACTTGACAATCTGAAGACTGGCCAGTATTAATTATTTAATGTTTTTGCTAAAACTGAAGAAAAGCTATAAAAATCAAATATTCTAAACAATTTATGTTCGTAAAAAATTAGTTAGGGTATGGACATAATTCTATATCTCATAATTTTCTTTGCAATAAGTCCCCTCTGGGGCTCTTCTTCAAGAAGTAAGCGATTTTCAACTCCATAGTACTCGTGTGGTCTTAACTTTTTCTCGTGGGATTTTCTATCGTTGATTATAGAAGGGAGGTATTCGAAATATACTCTATCAAATTTCCTCTATTTCATATACTTTTATTTTTGACATTTCCATTTCTTCGCTTTTCATTTCTTGATTACTTCTATGACTAGTCTTGTATGTAGATATAGCACGTAAAATCTCTAGTGGTGGCTCAAAGTCCTTATGTTGATGTGATGTAGAAAACAGAAGAGAAAGTTTTGTCAGAAGTGCCCTCTTCGTCATTTAATTTATATTTTAAAATTGTGAGGTCCATTCCGAACGATTCTTATGTTGCTTCTAAATAATGAATAATAAATAATAATCAACATTCACCATTTCTTTGAATTTCGGCATTTAAGAATTCAGTTTAGATAACATATATATATATATATATATATCTTAAAAAAGTATCTAGTATTGAATACAGCTCATTGCGCAAATAAAACCAACAAACCAGGTATCATTGAAATAAAACAAATGTATTTATTTCCTTTGTTTTTATTATTTTAAACTGAGAATCAGCATAAAACACTTCTGGAGTGAATAATTTCAGATTTTAAAATAATAGCAGTCTTAATTTTCATTTATGTATTTTAATTCCTTACAAAGTTTCAATCTTGGCGAGAATTTGGCCCTTAACATTAAAATATAAATGTTTGACTCTACCCAAGAGTTACCTTTACCTCTTCCTTGTAGGCCTCTTAAATCAACGTTAGCTAAATTTGCGCAATTCATATCCGAATATAATTCAGAAATATATTTTTCTGCAATATTTCATGCAAAAACTCGCGTACTCTTTTCTAAGATTATTATTAAGTATCTTAGAAGCTTCTTAAAATTATGGAATATTGGTTTGAAGGGGAACAAAAACATGGACATAATTTTATCAAAAGTTATTTTGAGAAATTCTCAAAGCCGTTTTGATTTCAATAGATTTAAATCTTAAGATTTCGTGAAATACACTCTGAATAAGCGTATGTGGAGGAGGGAGACTAAAGAAGTTTTGTCTTGAACAGATATTTCACTCAAGGTCAACCACCATTATTTTGAAGTAAAGTTTTTCAAAAAGTGTCACTACTTTAACCACTTACCAGTGTCTCCCGAATCCAGTTTGGGAAACTCAAACTTGCAACATTTATGATTTGTGACGTTCGAACTAAGTTCGAGCAGGAAAAATATTAAAATATTTATTCGTGAAGACCAAGCCACTTAAATTGTAATTCATTCATTTCACAATAGATTACAGTACTTGCCCTTCAGAAGAGAAAAACAATAATGTGGTCAGTTATAATTAAGCGCCTTAAGAGGGAGTATTTTGAACCAATATTCGGATTTTCTAAAATTTCAAATCATCATTTTTTTCGAATGATATTGGAAAAAAATATTTATGGAATGTCTAATTTAGATGTCAATGAAGAATGCTATTCAGGCTGTAAAAATTATAAAGTGGACTTGTCTACAGTGCCATGGTTTGGTAAATATATATATATATATATATATATATATATATATATATATATATATATCATACTGAAAGTACTTATGAAATCCGTATATTCATACTCAATGCGTTGTATTATATTTGCAAAATTTTAATCATATTTAGCTCCAAAGTTACTCTACCGTTTGATTTATTTTGTATAATTGAGATGTTTTTAGTAAATGTTGTATGTGTAATCGATTATTTTTTCCTCATTTTACCTAACTCATTAATTTTGGCTTAAAGATGTCACGTGCAGTTACCGACAAGATACCTTTCGCAGCTGTCGCCGTTTTCTGTATCCTTAGGTTAATCGACACATCCAGTATTCGTAAATTCGTTGTTTATTCTGACATTATGAGTGTATCCAAAACGTTGCGTAAGGCGAACCATCAGATTCAACCAATGTGGGTGACATTACAAATACCTATCGCCAACTGAACATCAAGGGTTAAAATGTTAAGTTTCATTGAATGGCTAGTCAAATAGGTATTTTATGCAACGAAACAGCAAACTCTGTTAAAAGATCGAATTCAAATTCTCTCCAGCAAGCAGTGACCAATAAAATGTCAGAAATTTCATTTTAAAAATCATTAAAACAACGTGACTGCAAACGTGGAGTCTATTACTAACGTATCTGGATAAAATTTATTCTGCATATGAGTTGATCCTTTCATACGTAATTTTTGTAAAGCACAGCTATTAACGTTAACTTGTTTAGTTTGAGGAAGCTGCAGACTGAAGTAATCCTCAGTATGGAGAAGATAAGGATCAATTTGTTGAGTTCTTGGTGGTTTGAAAGATCAAGAAACGCTTGAGGAAATGTATAACTTCGGATGGTGATAATGAAGAAGTCTCATTAAACATAAATTAAAAATTGAGTTTCCATCTCGATTACTTTTAATAATAATTAAAACTTTTCAACACTCTGGGAAATAGTTGAAACTTTACTATATCATAGATTACTCCAATCTACGGTTTTCTTATACCAAAATTTTATTAATGGTTTTAATTAACAGCATTAGGTACATAAGGATTGACTAATATGCAGAGTAAATTTTATCCAGATGGATCGTTTATTTCATAGTAATAATTAAAACTTTGAGATAACTCATCATATTCCAAGTATTTTATGCCAATTGCGCAGTATATGAGTTACATTTTAATATCTAGTCGTGCAAGTATTTTACTCAATGAACAAGCAGATTCGGCTGAACGATCGTCAACGAATCTTCTATATCAAGCAGTACCTCTTTCTGATATTAAACTTTGCATTTTAAAAACCATTAAAATGGAATGGTAGGAAAAATGAATCTCCAGATCTGTAACAAGTTACACCTAAAGAAGGTCCTTAATTGAAGCATAGTCATATGTTTCTAAGCAAAACAAAGGCACCAAGTTGATTCGCCTTACATGTAAACATCTTTTGTTTCACAAGAATGTCCCCGAATGTCTTTCCTGTGATTCTCATACACTGCACGACATATATTTGAAAGCTTTCCTGGTGTTTCATCGTGATCATGCCACGTTTTTTTAATTTCGTTTTAAACTTGTCAGATATGGGGGGAACCCCTATCTTGACCTGTTTGCTTTTTTATATATAATTGGCTTCTTATACCAAATTCAAGATTTTCACGTCTATTCATCTGCATTGTTTTTATCAATCTTTGTTATTATTTTTTATCTCAATCGGCTTTAAAAGAACTATTGGTCTTAAAAACAAATATTTAGCGGAGTATAGTCATATTTGGTTCATGCACAATACAACCCGACATTCACTCACTCACTCACCTAATTTTGCTCAGAATCGAATATAATGGGATATTATTTCGTGAAGGAAGCAATGGAATAAATGGATTGACTCGCTGACTACGTTGCGGTTGATGTGCGTCAAGGAGGATTAATAGTTAATCCTTGTTTTGCGTCTTATCTGGAAACCACACGAAGTTGTTTCGCTATTAGCTGACCACAACCGAGAGAGAAAGGTATTAATACTGAATTGACTTTGGGACGTTTGTTTCAAAGATAGTTATGCTCTTAGTATTAAGTATTTGATGATTGAAGGAGTTTTCGTGTTTAAAGTTGTATACATTAAGGTTATGAAGGTGTATATATATTTTTTTCTTATAGCCTCTCATTTTAGTGTAAAATCTAATCTTTCCTGTGAATGTATAGAAGGTTGTTTAGAGCTGCCTGTGTGAATTGCTTAGGGATTGTATCTAAATGTTGTCAAGATGTTGATATAGAAAAATGCTTTAAAGTTAACCCAGAACGCTCGAGATTGATTATTACAAATCCCTCCAACATATCGACGCGGTTTTGGTTAAAGCATTACTGTATTTATGTTATAAATAAAGAAAACTAGAACGATTTTGTGATTTACAAGCCTATTTCCCTTCAATTGTCCACATGGGAATCTCTGACATATAGTCAGATTGGAGGGCCTCGTCTTGTGCATTATGCAAATCACCTTCATCATAAATATTGAAGTATAATGAATATGAGAGGGAATATTATAGTATATCATAGAAGACTAGAGGAGGTATCGGACTAGTGATTGACATTACCACAAATAAGACATTGGGGGATAAATAGTTGTGTTAAGAGATAGGAAAGTTAAAACAGCTGAGATGCCTATTCGATAATGATTCAGACCTACCTTCGAATTCATTCAGAAAAGTATGTATTCATATTAATATATAGTTGAGCACTCAGGAGGGAAAAGCTCCACATTCATAATCGTTTAGCAGTTGTGTGATCATTCTAAAGATATAAATAAAATCCAGTTGATTTTTCTTGAAGTGATTATTTCTTCACAGATTAGTTACAGAATCTCGATGACTTGGTGACATAGTAACGAAGCCGGAACGTATCAGCGTATCAACCTGGAATAGAGGAATGATAAAAAAGAATAAATAAAATTTTCATTCATAGTTTTTTATTCCTGATAGAAAAGAGGACGTGTTGAATAATAAACTGATGTTTCTTAGCGTCATCCAACGATTTGTCCATTGAACATAGTTGACAATGTAGAATATAAAATGTATAATATATCATCAAGTCGTCTTCATTTTGAAATGTTCTAAAATGACCCTTTTCATTCGAAAATTATTTTCAGTTAAATAAATATATGCTTTACAATTCTGAAAGGATTTAAGGGTGTTTAATGTTTTTTACATGCTTTTATGATTAGAATATAATTATTAACTGCACAAAACTCCAACTCTCCAAAAGATCGTTTGGCGATACTTTGCAACAATCTTTAACGATTTGTTGCGCAACCAAATCCTTACGTGCGTACACATTTTACTACATGAAAATGATTATTTATGAATATGTAAAATAGAAAACAACATGTCTCCATAGTTCCACCTTTCAAACGTTGAAGGTTAATATTCTATTCTGATGTCTCCTTTTCTATTATTCCCTCCTATTCTCGGCAGGTCATTTTATAATACATCCCATGTAATTTTATAATCACGCCATTTTTTTCTGTGTCAAATATGTTCTATACTTCATCTCATATATTACAATGCTAAATTTATATTTAACTGTACCTGCTGAAGCGAAAAATGACGTGCGTATGAAATATTCCGAGATTTAAAATCCACATGAATTCAGTTCAGTACTAAAGCATTTTTCATTTCAAAGTGTCTGTCAGGTGTTTGATATATTGCAAGGCAGGAAAAAAAAAGTTAAGTGAATTACTCGCAGTTTTCACTAACTTTAAGCTTAAATTCAAATGCAAGAATTTCACTCTTCTGCCTTAGACTATACTGAAATGTTTGTAACTGAAATTTATGTTTAATTTCAAAGTAGAAGAATAAATTTAATATTGCAAATAAATTTTTCTCCTTTTTAGAAGAGAAAATTGACGTGTTTCGTGTTTGACAGTCATTCTTGAAAATGTGTTAGTGT
Organism: Nephila pilipes; assembly: GCA_019974015.1. NCBI lineage: Eukaryota > Metazoa > Arthropoda > Arachnida > Araneae > Nephilidae > Nephila > Nephila pilipes. The sequence continues at coordinate 88,049 of BMAW01117814.1, read as the reverse complement.
TAATTGTGAAAATGTGTTAAATCAATTTAGTTCTTAAGTTCAATTATCAAATTAATCTGATTGATTAACAGCTTGTTGTGTTCTCAAAAAGCAAAAATATTTAGAATAAATAATTGAAATAATATTGATAGAGTTTGAATGCAATCATAGAACTTCCTAGTAAAATGCATTGCGCTATTTATTCGACTGGGATACATGAATCAATTTGGATTTCTATAAATCAAAATCTACACTTAGCAGACGTTTTTTGCTTCAAAGAGACGTTTCAACGTTTCTTTAGGCAAAATAATTCCAAATTATTAGATTAAAATAAAAATTATAGTATTTTCTATTAGTGTTTATATTTTATTATTTAAACTGTGTATTGTTATATGCTATAAGTTATAGTGTATAAAAAATATAAATTTTATATCACTTTGTTCGCATTGCATAAAAATAATTAAAACTAAAGATTTAATATAAGTGTTAATTATTTTATTTACTTTAGAATTTAACTTAAAAACAATTGTAGGGAAAATCTCTATTATCAAAATATAATATACATCATATTGTTCAGAAAAATAAATAATTCTAATGTTAAAATACAGGCGGTTACGTTCTTGATCTATTCTACCTATCTAAAATGCTCAAAGTAATTTTTTATATTTTTGTCTCCATGTGGTTGACCATGTGATTTATATTTTTCTCCAACAATTATTAGATTTATTGAAACTACAAAATCAGAGGCTGACCTACATTTTTCAAGGCCTGGAGCAAAAATATCCGTTTGGACCCCTTACTCTAGCGATCATGTGGCAAAATATCAACACAAACAGATAATAATTTAATAAGAATTCTACAGTTTAAATGATTTGTAAAACAAAAAACGACTAAAGAGCATATATCTAGCAAACAAATATATATTTTAAGAAACTCATTAATTAGCCATTCTTAATGTTTTAAAATGTTTCTAACTTTTCTGTTAAGAAAAAAATGCTTAAATCGGCATTGTGTGTGGTGAGCTTTGACTTTTATAAAATTATAGAGAATTGGTATTTCTAGCAGAAACGTTTAAGAAAAAGCACTGTATATTTATACGTCATCATTCTTTCAGTATACAATTTCTACGTCTAGTTACATATACTTAAGATTTTAAAGCTCTTTAGAAATTTTCGCCTTTTCGATATGCCACTGCACGTAATGAAAAATCAGATATGTTGTACTTCAATATGATATTTTGTATTTAGAAATGTAACTTTGATAAGTAAGACTGCATTGCGTTTTTTTTTATTTACACAAAAATATCCTTTACTTAAAATAAACACAATACAATATTAGTTAACTAGATTCAAAATAAAGACTATTCTCTGATAGTAGTAAAATATACAACACACGTGAATTGAATTTCAAAAGTATGATACTTTTTAGCTGCGAAAGAAGAGCAAATCTTTCTAGATTCCATTAATTGCCCGAAATGTATTCTGAAACAAACTTCTATAATTGCCCAGTGAATAAAATGCTTAGAAATGGGCAATTTTCTGATGCAATTCTCTCACTTTTTTTTACGAATTCCGGCTCTGAATTGCGTGCTGGCCATAAAACAAAAGGAAAGCATTACTTGTGATAAGTTTCCTCTGTAAAAATATTAAATGGCCATTCTAAGTCTTCTAATTAACATCATTTTCTCAATCTACTTTATTTAGTAGATAAACGAAAGGTTTTTAAAAAAAGACTCTTTGCAGATAACTAAAGTGTCCAATGTTGAAAGTTTTAGAGCTCTAATCCTACGCTATTGATGACCGTCAAAAAATGCGATGTGCATTCGTTGCTGCTTTACAGTTTCGGTGTTGAAGGTGAAAATATCGTATTAGGAGAGCACGTAATAATTTATTTCAAGCTGTGAAGCATGAACTAGAGTCATAATTCAAATAACTTTGAATTCAGGGAGAGTTTTCGACTAACTATTCATCTGGAGTCCCAAAATTACTGATATTTTTGCTACTTTTAATGTCAAGGCCATAGGTGTCTCTTAAGATTTATTGTACATATACCATCAATTAAATCTAAATTAATATTTTCGATTAATAAAGTTTTGAAAATTGAAATGTTTGAAAAAGTACAGTTTTTTCGGTCCTGCATAGGAATCTAATAGATATGGAAGCTCTGGTTATTTTTTAACATCAGATTAAAAAAAAAAGCTTTTAAAATATTTATTTTTATTTCAAGGTATAAAACATTAATATTTTTTATTCCTCTTAAAAGCCAATGAATTGCTCTCATTTGTTACGTTTTATAAGGGAAAACCTCCCTCCCCTCACAAATTGTTTTTTTTTCTATAACTTACGATAGGCATTTTATATTTTGTTCAAGTTTCTAACCACCATTTAATACAGTGTTTCATCAATCATTTTATCTTTATCTTCGTTTAATTTTTTCTTCTTTTTTAAACAAATATTTGGCTAGACTTACCTAAATATTTCTGTTACACTTTAAATCTTCACTACCACACATTCGCTCATCTCTTACATAGTCATTAAGTGTCGGGGTGAGGTTTTGGATTTAAGAAAATTTTAGTTTCAAGATATTAAGTAACGTTCGTTAACATATATAATAAAAATGTATGAGAAATTTCCTATTTCTTGTTAATTTTATGTATGTTAAAATATGCAAAATTTCTGGTTTATTTATGAATATGAATGCGGTGATATAATATTGATTATTCCAAATGCAACCCCAAGCAGCAAATGGGATCCTCTTTTATAGAAGTAATGTAATACTGCTCATGTAAAAAATGTACTTTACTATATGGAAGCTATACATAAACCTGTAAATCTTAAAAAATATTTTTAACTTTAATTGTTATGATTTGCAAGACAGTTAATTTCTTACACATTTGTTTTGAGATTCATTTGTAGACCAAACATAAATTAAAATAATATAAGTACTGAGTAATAGAAAAAATATTATTATGAAAATACAGTTTTATTTTAGCCTTAGTTACGAAGCATCAGTTAGATATTGAGAAAAGAATTCCGACAAAACGTCAATCTCCCAAGAGTTCGATGTAACCTCGTCTGAAAAAAAGCTTGCCGTAGAAAAAGCGAGAATGAGATCATTTACATCAGGATTATGGAGTTAGGCAAAACTAATATTAACTTAAATTTTTTATGTGGCATATATATGTGCTGAAACGTCTTAAAAGACAAACACATGATTTTCTAAATTTTAATGTTTTATCACCATGCCTTTATAATTTAAAATCCTACTTGATATTCTTCAATTCATACAAGGAGTTCCTAAATTAAGTATACACCAAATATGTAAAGTAAGTTTCAAATATTACATGTTAAATTTTTTTTAAAGAAAATTGTTCTTTTTTGTAGATACTTTTGTTCATCCCATTTCAATATGGTATGAAAAAATTATGTAAAAGAATCAATTTGTTTTCCAAAAAATGAATCTATATAATACTTAAACAAAATCCCACGAAACGAAATTAAACTAACTTTTTTTTATTAATTTTAATACAAACAACAAATGAATTTATTTATTACATATCCTTTTCCGGTGGATCTTAGTTAACAAGTATTAAGCATAAATTTCATCAATTGTTTTGGTTGTTTCTTATGAAATTTTGGCTAACTTTTATCATGAAACTTTCAGTTCCTTCTTATTGGATACGACATGTTCATGGGAGGAGGTTTATTATAGATCCCGTACATTAAGGCCTATAATTGTGTCTGGAGATTGTAGTGAAGTGTATAGTTGCTGTTTGTGCAATGATATAACAAATGTAAAATGACTGCATTCTCTTTATATGTTGGGTACTTGACTTGTTGAAAGTCCAAGTTTGATTAAAACCCTACTTAAACAGCACTTTTATGCAAGTTATTCTTCAAGATGTCAGGATGTTCTCGTATATAACCTTTCTATAATTTCATCAAGATATCATACCAGTATTCCGACCATACAGTCACAAACGAAGTTGGATGCACCTCCTACTTAGTCATCGTATTGCTGCTTTTAGAATGCTGTTCTCTCACAACTTCTCTCTACACTTTATATCGACCATCGCTCCCTTACAGATTGAATTTAATCGGCGAACGGAAAAGTGTTCCTGAATGATTCCGGCTTTGAAATACGATATTTTTTTGCAAAAGAGTGTATCTTTTTTCCTATTGATGTAACTAATGAGCAAATGCCTTTTGAAATTAGTTATTTCTAGACTCTGATGTACTCTGTAAAAAATAAATTCCCCTAATACTGAGTAGTACAAAAAATACGTGGATGAGTTTGTACGATGGGACTAGTAAGTGCTTTTGAAACTCATTGTAATTTTAATTATTTCTTGTCCGTTTCGTATCGGAAATCAATTTCTAATCTTTTTCGATGTTTACGTAGAACCAAACTCAACAATAACTCAAAACGGGATACATGAGTGATTTTTGTTTTAGAAAAAAAAAGTTGCTTGCGTGTTAGGTACAGAGGCGAAAATATTTTATTTGTCTTGATAAGTTTTTCATTTCGATTTGGCTGCATTGCTTCTATATTGATTAGTTGATTCCGTTTTCATTCACTTTTAAGCTAAACTATAGATTATTGGTGAATATATTTCCAGATTATATATATAACTAATATTAATATGTCCAGTATTTGAAACGATTTTGTTAATTCTATTTTGTTATTCTAAACTACTTTCACTTTACATAATAAAGAAAATTAATTAATTTTTACATTGAGTTTGATACAAATAACAATAAACATGTCTTCAATTTTGTTTATACGTTAAAGAAATAGGATTTTGGATCAAAAACTATTTGGTTACTATTATAAGAAGAAATCGACAAGTATTTCTGTAAAAAATAAGAAATAGCGACAAATCTATATCTTACCACAGTTTTTATAATTTAACTGTGTAAGCACAGCCCAATATTTTACACCTAATATGCAGATGAAATTCCTTCGAAACGAAGAAGACGATTGTGATGACATACGTTTAATGTATGGTATTAGTGAAATAATAATTGTGAAGTCCTGGGTTCTCTTTTGTTAACTATAAGTTGCCGCGGTAATCTAGTGGACAGGGTCGCCGAATCGTGTCTGGCAGTTTTCATCGAGTCTTGAATGCTGTCCTTCTAAGACTTTTTAGAGTTTTTATAGAGATTTTAATTTTTGAATTTATTCTTTTTAATAATGAATTTATACATGTTCTGTTCTTTGAATTTTGTTTTTTTAATGGTGATTTTTTGGTCTTTACTTTAAATGCATTTATAATTCATTTTTGATGTTGGTGCGAATGGCCAGATATTTATGGATTAAGTTCATTTTGAGCCATGTGTAACAATAACAGTTTTCGTAAAGTCGTGGGTTCGAGCCTGTGATGTCATTAAAAACCCGCTGTGTAACTGGGGTTGAAACACGTTAAATCTGTATAGACTCAAAGCCCTCTTTTTGGCGTGGTGTGGAAGTTATGAGAGGGGTGCCGGCCCAGATGTCGGCTTCGTCACTTGACCGAGATTTAAAATTACGTGTTCCATTACCAATAGTCCTTCCAGTGCATCTTGTGCGACGTTAATAAAATCAAACAATTAATCTATTAACTATAAATAATACGATAGATAGTATAAATATGGAGTAAAATTGTAGCATAGTTTGTGGCTCTAGGTTATTCGCAAATTTGTGTGAACTAATCTCCAGGATATTTTTATAATTTGAATTGCATAAAATACAGCCTCTGGCCAACCAAATTGAGCCATGATTAAGAAAAATAGATGAAAATAAGAAGTGCAGTGAACTAAATTAGATACAATGATATATGAGGGAAACAGAATGGAAAGAAAAGGGAGAAGCAGGTGATAACAACAAGCTTTTAGATGGTGTAGATTTGAGTGACTCGTCATAATTCATTGTTTATATTGAAAGAAGTTACTCATGATAAGAATAACAGGAGTAAATTGTTCTGCAATCATGAAGTGCTGGAATCGGAATAAGTGATTTGGTAATCTAACATTTTATTTGAAAATAAATTAGTATTAATTGAATTAAGAAGGATTCGACAGAGAGCAATATTGCCAATTCTTTGATAGATAATGCAATGTGTTGTCCTTCTTTTATTTATCTTTCATTGAAGTTTGGAGGACTGCTTGATTAAACATTAAGAAAAATGTTGAGTTAGATAAAGAAGTAAGGGGATACAAGTTTTAAAAAAATGAAGTCCACATTAAATAAAAATAAATAAATGTTCCAAATACGTTTTGAAAAATTAAATTAAAAATTAATACTCACTCTATTCCATTTTTTAATATGCTACATAAAGTTTTGCAAAATATTTTAATATTAAACGGAATACATATAACAAATTGAAGTTTAGCATTTCCTAAAGCAAAAAGTACGTATTTTAATATTTTTGTATAAAGTGTATAAGTGAGTATTTTGCTACATAATAAAAAAAAGGGCAAGCAAAGTATAAAAATGATGGATGATGAACACCTGGAACTCTCTTCTCCATTTTCCGGAAACCTTTTTAATTAATGCGTTAATGGAAAAACCATTTAAGAAGAATGTTACGTAGCACGGAGTAAAAAAAAGTTAACATTCGAGTCTTTCCTTTATTTACTGAACTAAAAATAAATCTTCGATGCCGGGAAAATTTATACAACGCTCGGTTTTTTCATTGCTTCTAAAAAGCACCAGCTTCGCGTATTGATTACTGGTATTTAAATTTAAATTGTAACGATACAAGCATAAATATAATGGGAAATATAAATAAACTTATTTATATATATATATATATATATATATATATATATATATATATATATATGGGGGTAGTAAATTTTACAATTACATTTAATTAACTTCCTAATTTTCTATACTTTAACAACAACCCTGGGAAAGTCGTTTTCTTCCCTGATTCAAATTCCATTTAACCCTTTTGATTTTGTAATCACGCGTTCTAAAATCTGCATAGGTGAGTGATTCTCACGTTTTAAACCAGTAGTGATAATCCCTTATAGACATTAAGTCTGCACGTAAGATATCGAAAATTTTTGCATCTAATATCGCATAATCTGAATAGTTCTGACGTTAATTACTCACACATGGAAAGTTTCTCTTCTGACCTAAATACTGATGTATGTTTACGTACATTGCGCCATCCACTGTTACCCAGATGTCTCTGCTATTCTTTCATGTCTAATGCGAAATAAAATATCATGCAGTGAATTATAGTTTATTTTTTGAAACATGATTATTACAAAATAAGATAAAATGTGACAAAATCAATATCTACAAATTAATTAAAAGCTACAATATATAATTCAACTTATATATATATATATATATATAATGCATGTTAATTAGACGTACTTTTATATTATGCAGAATATACGAAATTACACATGTACCTTCTGTAAACACGTTTAGGTTCTTTGACGTTAGCAATTAAGCTACAAAATGTGAAAAACTTCATTTTTAAAATCATTAAATTGGTGAACCAGGAAACGTGGATTCTTCAGAGCTGCAACAAACTACCCCCCTTGCAACCCATAAATGAAGCATTACCTCATGTTCCAGTGAGAAGATAGAATGTCATATTGATTCTCCTTCGTATTGAACATAACTTATATTCAAATACCTTTTGCTCGTCGATCTAGTTTTCTTTTCTTATCATATCCCATAGTTATATATCATAAATTATTTGAATTTTTGTGTAGTGCTTTTTAACCATTATTGAACCTTATAGTTCATCAGTTTAAAATTTGTTTGAAAATCATCAATTGCAACTTGTTTGCGTTTTAAAACAATGTTAGCTTTTTTATATCATATTTAAGATTTTAACATTCACATTTTATATTATTTTTTTTAATTTATCCTTGTGCTTTATTTATCTTAATATGAATTTAAAAAAAGAAAGTTAATCATGTATTAAACAAATGCTTGGCTCTTGAGTCGAAGTTGATACTTTCACGCCATTACTCACTAAGTTACATTTTTGAGTTTAAAAGAAATTTAGTTGTAATTTAATCAGATAATTTAATATTTATCGAGTCTCTAATACTCTTAAAATAGATCTTATATTTGTTCCTAATCATTAAAGACCCGCCATGAAACGGAACTAATGTACGTTAGATCTGTCCAAGCTCCAAAACAACGGTACTTAAAAAATAAAACAGCACATTCTAAATAACGGAACATACAAAAAATATCAAATTTTCAAATCTATCTCCACAGTAGCAATATTTGTTAACGCTCTTTCATACTATAACCTCCAATATCCATTGAATTTTCATCCACATAAAATAGAATTTCAATTTTTTTTTTATTTTATAGTATCGAATGGATCTAAGGAATTAATTAATTTCTCTATTTCTTTCTAATATCTTTTCCACTGCGTTTGTCTTACCGACTTTCCCTTTTTAGGAACGTTTGAAGAATTGGAATGTCCCATTTCCCCCTGTCTTTTAACTCACACCAATCCACTTACTTAGTTTGAGTTCGGTGACTAACAAGAGATTTTGTATTTTAGGGTAAACTAGCTTCACTCGAAAAGGCTTCGCATTATCTTATATTGACCTTTCGTAACTGAATACTTATTGGCAGTTACAAATTTTTAGTTGCAATATCACTTTCATTCGTTTCATCTTTTCCAATGACTTTTCTGGTCATTAGTTATGGAACTTTCTTTATAATGTTCTTAATTTCTGAGTGTTGAGGAGGTATACATCCTGTACTGATACTCTCTGGAAGGAACACCGTAAGTTGACACACCTTTGAAGAAATTCAAAATCAAAATTCAACACGACAATAATGTTCTTGTAAGGAGTTAAATACGTAATGTTGTTCTCTCTAGTTCAACCAAGAATTAGACCAGATCCATGAGATCCTTATTCTTATGAGTAAGGGAACAACATCTGTTAGTCCTATAACCTGAAGCACCGGAGAGGTGATGTCTGACTAAGCTTATGACCAGTCTTAACTGGGTTGGAAGACGAGGACAAATGGATTAGCACCCCACTCTCCCATTCTCTCTACGAACACGTAATTATTTCGCACTTCTATAGATTTGTAGGGAATCAGGGAATCATACAAGAGGTGCGACTAGAATATTGACCACATTCTCGAATCTTGCTCATCATTCAGCTGATGTGTTTGCAGTCCATTGCAGCTCCAAGAAGTAAAAATATGAGTTTAGCGACGAGCAAGATTAGGGAATCTGAGTGACTGGTGGTGGTGACGTCAATGAATCAGGTTTTTGTGTAGTGAAGGCTTGTATCTAAGAAAATCGTATATCGCAAACCTTGTATCGTAATGTGCTACTGTCTATGTGTAAGTGATAGAAAGCACACATTCAGGAGGAGTAATTTCATTTACAACTAGATATTGCTGCAACTAAATGAAGAAAGTTGTGAGCTCATATCAGTTACACTTAAGATGAATCACGGTTCGTGTCCTGCTTCCAAAAAATATGTTCGTGGGAAATAACGTGCTTACTATTTTTACTTCACTGTAGTCATGGCAGTCGAGTAGCCATGGTCATGAGATCATAGACTGTGTCATTTCTGTTGAATCATGGATCTATCAAATGTCACTAAAAGGATGTCGTGTATTTAGGCTGTTGCCCTTTATCTCCGTTTCAGATCATAGTCCTCACGATAGAGTAGTGTGGAAATTAGGTGTGTAGGTGCCATTTCCATTTTATCTTCGTCATCTGACCGCTACACAAAAGTAAGAGATCAATCATAGCTCTAACTTCAATTGGGCCTCAAAGTCTTGACATGTCATCATGTGGAAATGAAATATTACTTAAGGTGTCAACTGACCGTGGCTCAAAACTACGAGATCAATCATGGTTCTACTTCAAATGGACCTCAAATTATTCACCTGACATCATGAAGCAATAAGATTTCCCCCGTTGTATCAACTGACAGTGGTCCAATTCTACTAGATCAATCACAATTCTAACTTCAATTGGGCCTCAAAATCTTGATATGGCAACAAGATGTCACCTAATTTGTCAAATGAATTTGGCTCAAACTGTTAGGTTTGTCTACGCATTACCTTTCACGTTACTATTAGATTAGCATTCAATCAAACCAAATGTAAGTCTATTTACAGTTAAAGATACTGTATGTAGTTTTTGAATAAGAAATTTAACTACATACAATATATTTTATTAATTTAACTATATATAATACTTTAGTTAATTTAATTATATAAAATAATTTTCATTACTTTAACTATGTAGAATAACTTTGATTAATTTAATTATACAAAATAATTGTTATTAATTTAATTATATTCAATAATTGTTATTAATTTAATTATATTCAATAATTGTTATTAATTTAACTATACACATTTTTAGTTATTTTATATTTTTGATATTGTTTGTTGTAAAAGAAGAACGTGAAATGTTTTTATAGAAATTGAAAATATATGGTTAATTTTAAACATTTTTTATCGTTACTCTCTTACCGTAACATTTTGAAAGATTCTGCAGCTCTTTACTACAATTCTAATTGTTTATATCTTGGAGGATGAACACAAATCTTGTACCAAATACACTTAATAAAATTAAATAATATTTTCGCATTGTCTGAGACGGATACATCCATAATTTCAAAAGACAATCATGTCTGGTAAAGGGATGCAAATTTTGAATTTGTTGCTGTGTGCAGAATAGAATGGAAAGGATCTCTGATTGTACCTATACTAATTTCACATTTATATGCAAAAATTAGAATAGTGTATTGAAACAACATTTGCATAATGTAGTTGTCTGTTTTGGAACAGACAACAATGGGAGGATAATATTCTTTCAAAAGTATACTTCCTGAAATGTTTAGTTAAATGAAAGTTTTATATAACAAACAGGAAATGAATGATTTCGTGTATATTTTACTTGAATTTTGATTTTTATTGTCTGAGAAATGTTCCTTTAGCTTCGTATTTGAAAATATTTTCTCATAATGCTTTTAACATATATTTGTCCTACTTTGGATAAATATTTACTAGGATTGTTAGCTCGAAATCATTGCAAATATACTTCCTAGTAGAATATGACTTTTTTTTTTGCTGAACGTTGAATTATTATCTTCGTGTGGGGTTGTTTTTTTGAAGTAATTGAATTTTCTACATGGACTGTATGACATATAATGTAAGATTTTCATTAGAGTATTGGTAGGTTCAGATATGTTTATATTCATGTATAAGGCACTGATTTTTAAATTTTTTTAGGTTTGCATGAAAATGAATGAAAAAGCAAATGTTAAGACTCTCGTAAGCAATCAAAGCGTAATTTGATAGAAACATTATTAAGAAGGTTTTTCACCGTTTTTAGGTTTTTAAACCTTATTGTCATTAATAACTTATACTGTACAGCCTGAAAATCTACTATGTGAAAATATATATGATATTTAAAAGATGGAAAGGAAAGATTAGCAAGTAAGGAAAGCATACGTGGGTTTTTTTTTTTTTTGTTTTTTTTTTGAATTAATGTAAATCTTGAGTAACATAAGGCTTATAGACAACAAACCTTCGAATTCATGACTCCATTGTCATATGAGGATGGTATCTCCCGAGATTGTACTTCTATCTCCAAACTTCCATGTTGCCGTAGTATCTATGGCCATGGCCTCGCGACTGGATTTGTTTCCATCGATTCATGAGTTCGAATCCTTTTGCCTCTGAAAACTTGCCGTGCAGTGAGGGTGATGCACGTTAAAGTTGGCGATGTTCTAAGTCTTCCCAGTGATACGGTGGGGAAGTGTGGAGATCAGTGCTTGAATTCTGGCTTTTGAAACTCGTAATTTTGAACCTTGGTCAGTTGTTTTCGTCACTTGATCAAGTTCAAAATTACTAGTTTCAAAATTCTTCAAGTTACTTCTAAGAGAGAGCGACATTGATAAACGATCAATCACTGTATTTGTGACGTTGGAATGCTCGTAAATTTCTCTTCTCTAACCTTGACTTTGAATTTCATAAAATTATAATTTCTCTGAAACGAAACGGGATTTGGAAATTAGATAAAGATAAGAAGAGTACAGAACTGAATTAGTCATTGTAATATATAAGTGAAACAGGATTGAAGGTAAAAAGAAGGGAAATGGAGGATCACGGACAAGCTGATAAATATTTTTTAATTCGATTCAAACTTCTTAATTAATCGTTTGGATTGAGACAACTCCTAGTTAAAGTACTAAGAATCGAATATGCTGCTAACGAAAAGTGTTTGATTCTAAAGAGTGATTTGGTAATCTTAGACTTTATTATTCGAATATAAACTAATATTGACTAATTTAACTAAGGGATTCGAGAGAGAGAGAGAGACTATAATTATATACTATTTGATATTTAATGAAGTACTTTGTCTTGCTCTTGCGTATCTTAAGCTAGAGTTTCGTATTTATTGACTATTTAGTAAGTCTTAACGATGGCTGTAGAATTAGATGATGAAGAAAATACGTCACATATCGGCCCTCAATTAATAATCACGTTGTATTACTGCAGATACTAAATTTATCATTCATGTCTAGTTGTTGTTATCACAGTTATAATTTATATTATATTATTTATAATATATATCACTATATTGTCAATGCTCATCGTTGACGGTGTTTTGAATACTACAAGTATCAAATTTTAGCATTCCTGTTTTCCAATATTAAAACTTCCTATGTTATAATTGTTACTATATTATTAACGATATATATTGCTATATTTTCACTAAACCATTTTTATAGTGAATTTCAATACGTATCGAATATTAGCATTTATGACTTCGAATATCTATCTCAATTTTAAGCTATCAATACGAGACACAACAATTCCACCAATGAAATAAATCCCAATCATCGAAACCGTTCGAAATCTCCCGTCCCTCCCGCCTACGCGATTCTCATTTCATTCAATACCAACCAGACACAGGATGCATTTAAAATTCATCCTCTCGTGAAACATTGTCACTGAGAGATAAACTCGCGGACAGGACATTAAAAAGAAACCGACAAGCGCGTCATTATCGGCTTATAATTTCGAAGCAAGCTCGGATGGAACGCCATTAAACAGCACTCGTCCCATTGTTCTCCCATAGGTACTCCATTACGAAGCACAGACATTTTCAATGGATGCGTTAATCTAGTGCTCTGCGATACCGGCGTCGATTGCATTCATCAACAGACCAGGACACTATGCTTACCGTTGTCATTTCGGGGATTAGGACTCGCTGGCAAAATTGATTACGTTTCCCAGTCAAACGTTTGAGGTGAGGCCTCCATCTTAACAGATGCAAATACAGATACAATGGATTATTCAACATATTCGTGTGTGTGTGGCCGATATTAAAGGTAGCATTAATTCGTGTTGTGCGGATATGGACGGTCCATGCGTTTGCTTTGGGGAGGGGGGGGTGATAAAGTATATCTGATACAATGGTTGATGGGATGAAGCATGCATCGAGTATCGATTCGAAGGTATTCGAAATAGTATGAATTTCATTGTGTATTAAATTCAAACTGATAAATTTGTTTTATTATTTTTCATCTTATGTTCTATCATAGCGTGGAATGTTTTCAAATAAATAATTTGATGCATTGTATGGAACGAAATTCTTCGATTAGGTATCGTTTTGAGTATGTATTAATTATTTACTTATCACTAAATCTGTTATATTTTTCCCATCATGTTATAATTTTTTCAATTAAATATGTATTTGATACATTTGTTGGGTCAAAATTCATGCAATGGGTTTCATTTTAGAACAGTCGAAAGAGCTGGATTACAATACGGTGCATTGTTCAAGAAAAGTTCTAAAGGTACAATAGTTTTCGAATTATGGTCCTTTGTACTTTGAATTGGTTATTCTTTTAGTTCATATGTAGTATTAAATTTAATGATTACGAATAAACATCGAATTTTTTTCGCTTATTATGCGGGATGAATTCGTTAGGATAACTAAATGGTAATGGAACAAATTCAAAACATCGCATACAGATAAATTGTTTCGTGCTTTGTTATCAAGTTCATACAAAGTAGTTGAAGAAACATTGGATGTAACTTATCTTCAACAAATCATATATGTCATATCAACTTCAACACAATTCATTTAGTTCCTATAAGCTGACTGAATCTATACAAATAATAAAGCCTTTTCATTAAAACGAGTGTAGGATGATACATACTTAAAAATAATATTTGCATTTATGTGAATGTATTCATTAACATACTTATAACAGCGCCATAAATGGAGAAATATGTCTGTTATTTAGAAACGCCAATGATTTATTGAATTATTTTTTTTAAAAAAACTAGCATTTGGGGTGGGAGATTATATATACATATTATTAAAAAAAAACATTCATTTATTTAGAGCTAGATTCCTTTTGTAGTGGTACTATATCGCGTTTTTCCTTTCAACATGTCCTTGAGGACTTTTAGGTTATATTGTTTGAAATAGAAATGTTTTCTTATTTAAAGAAACATGACTTGTGTAGATTATAATACAATTACTGAAATGCAGTGAACTGAATTTAAGAGTAACATATATAAGTAAGGAAGTATTTAATACGTATAGTTGTTGGAAGAGAAAGTGATCGGAGTTATCATAGTGAGACATGTGTATCATACCTAAGCTGAATAAGAATATTTAGCAGCTAGTCAGTGAACAAAGATCCAGTGAATCAAAACTTCATGTAATGTACTAGTACAGACTCGAACCCGATTGATTCACTACAGATAAGTAATTATTTATTAATTTATTATATTAAGCTTTAAATTCAGGCGAGAGTAGGAAGGAATGCTATAGACTTGATTAACAGCTGCAATATCAGAGAGCTCTCAATTATTTTTTATAGTTTATTAAACTTAGATTGGCAACGCCAGTCGAATTCGAGAAAGAGAACAGAACTTGAGAACATGGCGATGCTGCGAATGCATCGAATTCGAACAGCTGTCTAGAACGATAATTCACTCCGCCTTCGGATTTGAACTATTTGTCTTTGTGTGTGTGTCCATCCAAGACATTAATAAACTGTTGAAAAACATTGAATCTCTCTTTCAAAATTGTTGAAGAAATCTAATGAAAACCTTTTAGTCTCGTAGTCTCGTTCTTTCCGTAGAATCGAAAGCTCATGCCCCTAAATTCTCACTGTTGGAGTTTAGCCGGTATGTTATAAATTAAATCTGTCGATGCTCCAAGTTCTCCTAATGGTATAGTGTTGAAATTTGGGGAAGAAGGTGTCATCCTCTTCATTTGACTGAGTTCCAAAATTACGAAGTCCGTCACCAGTCCATGTTTCGTTTGTAAATAATAAAACCCCAAGCTTGATTAAATATTTAAATAATGTTTTGATTATTTTGATGTCTTAAGTTTCTCACTCATTAGAATTATTTCACGAATGTTTTGATTTTGTATTCTTTAAATAATCAATAATAGCAGAAGGAGGTAATACTGCAGCGTTACAATTCTATTCATATTCATTCATTACATACACATAAATTCATTTTATTCACAAACATTCAGTTTATGTATTTAAATTCATTTTATTAAAAACTACCGCTTAAATAGATTTTAATTATGTCATAAATGTAATGTTTTGAGATACCTGTCTGGTCATTAATAAATTGTACCTTAACAAAAGTTTTTCAAGCTCATATTTCGTTCAGGTATGCCAAGAGAAATACTAAGACTCGAATTTATAATAGAAAAAAATTGGGAGCATTTGAGATCCAACTTAGTTTATTCCAACTCTTGAAAAGAACTTGGATATCAAATTTCTATCCAACAGTACGCTTTGATTATAATAACTTATCTCAAAATAATTATTTTTGTATTAGAAATGCTCTGTATGATTCAAATTTGAATCTCGAAGCTGAAATATAAGGATTACCTGCCATAAGAGCCCAAAATTATTCGAATGTAACAATTTTTAAGCGTTTATTTCAATGGTTACGAAGTGGTCACTTTAGCAAAGTAGTCATGATCAAGAATTTGTTAGACGGCGTTGTTTTCGTCGAGTTATCGGTTCGAGCCATGACTTGTCGTGTAGCGGGAGTGATGCTCATTAAATCTGGTGGATGTCCCAAGTTATCCCGTTGGCGTGGTGCGGAAATTTTTAGTGGGAGGTGCAAGCTTAGTTGTTGTCTTCGTCACTTGACTGACACTCAAAATTACGTGGTCCGCCCCAACAGCCCACGTGAGGCTCTTCACTGCAATTTAAATAAATAATCGCAATGGTTCCTAAACTTTTATAACTCACGGTGACCTTTCTGATTAAAATTTTCTCACGAAACACTACCCTTTGTATATGTATGACTCGTTATATGTAATCATCAGTAAAGAGATAAAAAAAATATTAGATTCCGCTTCGCTCCGGTGAAAACACTGTGGCGCCCTACGATACTGTGGCTCATTCTTTGATGAACGCTGATGAAGCGTATTCTTTTGTGCAATGAGACTTGATTTCTTTCTATAACTCGTTTTATTTATATTTAAATTTTTTTAAAAATATTTTTGTATTTAAAATGCTGTTTGTAAGTTAAATTTTCCTCTCAAAGAATAATATATTAAAATGTAGTGTATTTTTGTATAATAAAAATCACATGTTAATTTTAAATTAAAGTGAAGTACCTGAAAGCTATTAATCCAGGCAAAAATAAACTAAAAATCTTAAATGTGTGTTTTCTTTTTTTCCGGTATTGAATCAGTATAAAACCTCACACATTATTTTTTTTTATTTATTTATTCACGTTTAAATGTAAGTTGAAAATTTATGAATACATTATTTTTTTAATTTTCAATCACAAATATATATTTATTTAGTTTTGAAATTATGCGACACACTTTAATCATAGCAAAACTCATAAATGCTCCCCAAAAAAAATTTTAAAAATGTTTTTTTGGTCCTATATCCCCTTTTGGTCCTGTTTATGTTTTGCGGCTTCAACCTTATTTTTTAATAAAAGAAGTTTGAAGGAGGATGCATATCTCTTTAAATTTACTTACATGAAGTTCAATGGGATTATTTGTTTTAGATACTGCTGATTATAAGATAAAAATGTTAAAAAAAATCTTAATTAACAACATTCATAAAGAGCGCAGTATCGGCTACTAAACCGGCAGTATCGATATAATCCAATCCAAACTAGGGTTACTAAGCCATCTTCGTGGAGTAGAACATAATTAATCGATTCCGGTATAGGAACTTTCCGATAAAGCTATATAAGGTTACCGTAGCCCCCTTTCTATATATATAGACTTGGTTATAATTAAAGCATCGATTTCTTCAGTCTTTATTTGGAACTTTGCCAAAGATGTTTGACTAGTCTTTAGAATAGACTGGTCTTGAGCGTGGTTAACTTTGACAAGGTTATTTTTAATGCTTGTTTACTTTGTGACTTTATCAATGTTTCATTTTGAGGAAATTTAGTGGTAAAATATCGGATTTCTATATATTTTTATTATGTATTTTATATTTATCCGGCATTTCTAGGAAAATATGTTATAAGTAACCATTTCATTTAATGGAAACATGTAACAAATACTCTTTTCAAAATTAGTTATTTTTAAATCTTATATCCGGGCTGAAATAGTAAGAATTACATAAATAATTCGGCATACAAAATCGTACTGATATCATTAAATATATATATATATATATATATACACGAGTGGTCCTCAAAATATCGCCGTTTTGTGATTATTTGTTAACGTCGCATTGAGAAGCAACGCGAAGGCTATTGGTGACATACTTCGTAATTTTGTGCCTTGATCTCCTGAGCTAATATTTCAATCATCAAACTTCCACCCCACGCCCATGGGAGAACTTGTAACTTCTACAGTTTTTACGTACATTAGCTCCCCATACTGTTTTACTGGGCATTACGTCTCGAACTCACGACTCTAGAAAACAAAGCCCGAGACTATGACCACTAGACTATCGTGGTCACAAAGCATCCGTGCTAAGTAATGGAAATAGGGTAATTCCCTGTAGTATTACCCACAGATCTTTTTATCCTTGTTTAACAAATCGTAGAGTATGACTTCCTTCACATTCAAAAATTATGTCCGCGGTTGATGAAACCATCTTTATTCTTTAGAGAACATTCACAGGAAAAAAAAATCCATTGTTTTAGTTTCTGGAGAAAATGATCAATCCAGATTTCGTCGACGGTCGTCCAGATCGACAACTCAATGCAAAATTACTACAACTCATTGTGAGAACTATCAAAAATAACTTATGAGTCAGTATCACAATTGTTTCGGGTGTGTTTAACAGATGGCATTACACAATGATACCAACTTTATTTAACGCCATTTTTTCTTCAAACGCAAGTATCAATGTCGTATTAGCACTGAACATACCATAACCGGTCTTTTCACCGTTTATGAATTTTTGCATTGAAAATGCGCATATTAACTTATCGCTTTTACATATTTGACATCATGACTTTTTCAGTTCATTATATACAGTTAATATAGTATTATTTGTATTTATTTGTAGTTTATTTATTTTCAGTAATACTTGTCGTATATCGTTATCTACCACAACCGGTCATTTGATCCAGAGTACATTTTATTGCTTTATAAGGTTATTAGATAAGAAATTATGATGTACATTGAACATATTTAACGTATTCTATACATTTAATCACAATTAAACTAAATTTGGTGTAGATATGACGGATCAAATAGCGAGGAAATTTACCACATATCTAACTATTGCTGATAGCCACTCCAAGTATTTTTCAATATCCTTAACTTAGCTAGCATCGATACCTGGATTTTGTACAAGCAAACGACAGGAGAAAATATTTAGAGTCAATATTTTTTTACCCCATTTAGCAGGAGAATTTGCCGCCTATTTTCGAGAAACCTCACGGTTTCTCGAGCTCCTATGGTGTTTAATATTTTTGATAGACGTCCCCAGGATATTTTAATGATATTTTTTTATATTCAACCCTTCTTGTCAATGAAATTTTACCTTTATATCCCCCCTTTTGTCTAGATCACAAATACAGATCATTTGGTCCATCATAGTTAGATTTGTCTCTTGCACCGTAAACCTCAACTTTCACTCACTCACATTTATTATATTCTAGACAGCATGTCTATTAAGAAGAAAAAATACATAAAAATATGTAGCGATTCTCTCCCTCAAGTCGCAATAAAGAACGGAAGTTATAAAAAGCGTTTAATCGCTGGCATTGGCAGCATTTGACAGGAAGAAATATCTGGATTAAATCATGGGACAAAACTCGAGCCACATTTTCAATTAAGCAATTATGTAACAAAACTTTTTTATTAAGGACGTATACAAGTGCTTATCAAAATAACGGAAACAAATTATATTTCTGAAGAATCCCTTATTAGTATGGTGGTGTAGAACCATCTTTGGCATGTAATATAGCTTGGATTCGCCTAATAATTGATTCATACAAGTGCTGAATATTGTCTAGAGGAATATTGTACCATTCTTCATGGAGATATTGTGAAAGTTCTGGGACATATGCTTGTGAAGGAATAGATTCCATATTGAACGCTCTAAAATAGATCATAAAGGCTTAATTATTTTGAGGTCGGGTGACTGTTAGGTAGATGTTTAAATTAATCCTCGTGTTTATCAAACCAGGATTGGACAAGCTCCGCTGTATGAATAGGTGCCTTTTGATCCTGGAAAATTCCATCCTCCGCAGAAAAAAAGGTTTGCATCATAAGAGGGACCTTGTCAGCTAAATTTTCTCTACACTTCTCCCCAGTAATCTTCTTTTCAGGGTTACTATCAGTACCATATCATGACAGATCCACCCATTGGTCCTATATCCTGACAGACTGCGACACGGTTGCCCTTATCATGAAAAATCTACCTCCATGATTGACAGTTGGAAGGAGACTATGACGATCATATGCTTATGCAGGTGAACCTCCAAACGTGCACCTATCCTGTTGTAAGGAAAAGTGTGAAAGACGTTTTGCCAAACCATATTACTTTCCCTTTATCAATCAACCAGTAATTGTGAGTGTTACACCACTTGAGACGACATTTAGCATTAACATGTATGACAAGTAGCTTAGGAATTGCTTTTCTGCCATAAATGTTCTGTTTATGAAGGTGTCTTCTAAATATAATCATTGATACTGGAGATATCCAGATGCTGATTGAGTTCTGTAGTCATTTTTGTTGCAGTTGTTTGCTTTGTAGACTTTGCAATCCGTTTCAATATCCATCGATCTCTTTCACTGAGCTTTCCTTTCCGTCCACTATTTTGCTTTGCCGAGCTTGTCTTGCCACTCTATATGTTCGCTGTCATAACTTAAAACACTGTACCTTTAGAAATGCCTAAGAGTTCGGATATCTCAGTCCCACTTGCTCCAGCTAGACGGGCTCCTACAATTTGGCATCTTTTAAAAACCTGAGAGTTCCGACATTTTACGTTTTTGAAACAAATCCAAGAAGAACAGAACTTCAATACAGCTACCACATACTACCAGAATATACACATTTCTGCATATGAATAAACTGGTATCTATTATTATATCTTAATGCTTTCGAAGCGCATTCAAAAATGTCAATTTTATTCTCAGGTGTTTCCCTTATTTTAATAACCAACTGTATTTACATATAAACCCATCGAAAACGTTTTTCAAACATTAAACGGCCCTAAAGGGCTTAAAAGACAGAAATTTATGAATTTAACACTCATTTATATGGGAGATTCTTTCATGAAATAAAAACGCTGCTGCGAGAGAATTCCAATTAAGGATTGATATGCATATTTTGCATAATAGGGGTGCTCTGAAACAGTCATGCTAATTTAAGTCACATTCCTTCTGTTTAAATATAATAAAGGTAAGGCATTTTACTACAATTTGTCACCAAGCGGTTGCTGTGTTACAATAGTTTAAAGTTATGGCATAGTGTGGTATGGTAAACTAATGAAACTAGTACTTCAATGTAAAGTGTAACTTATTCTTTTAAAGATACACTTAATTTGATCAAGCACGAGTGGCATACTTCAGTCAAGAAAATTAAAATTGTTGAATATCTTCTCTGCATATCATCATAAAAATCATTTTAAAATAATGACTGTGTAGTAAGGACCATCTCCTGCCCCCAAAGTGCCTTATTTAACTTTTTCGTTCCCATGGGGATTTATTGTCTTATGGAAGGTTGTAGTTACTTCTCTTCATTTTCAATACAAGCAATTTTTATCAACTCTCCACGTTTTCTCTTTTGTCTAAAATACTGATACACTTGTTTGGCACAGTATAGCCGGATTGGCTCTTGTGTCAATAAACTTCCACTTATCTCACTCAATCCTAATTTGAAGGATTTATTCTGTTTTGGGCAATCCGTAAATTATTCGATTATTAGAAACTTTATTCCGCAAAAGAACATGGAACGAATGCAAAATCACTCCTCAATGGTGCACCTTATTTAGGTAAATACGGGATTTACAATCCCAGGGTATCTATGTTATTGATGTTCTTTTTCTCCTATAGGATTTACTGTCTCATAAACACGGGAGATGTACCTCGTTATGCATTGAGCTCGTTTAAGCAGCTCGTTAAGCACCAGTTTTGGATCCTCCTCTTTGTTATAATAAGTCAAAGCGTTGTTATGCTGAGCATAGCAAAATCTGTATCTCGTGTCTTAGGAAACACGTAACAACTCACTCATCAGAACAATTTTCTTTACTTGATAACAAGTTGTTTATTTACTTTCCCTTTCATATTCTGCCTTACCTTGGTAACAACTGTAAGATTTATGATATTTTCGTAAATTTAATGGAAAGTAATAATATATGATAGATAATTTATACATTTCTTCGTTTTGCTGCATTTCTATAAGTCGCAGAAAACCTATGCGATTTCATAGATCAGTGATTTCTAACCCTTTTGAACACACGACATCTATTTTTAATTAAGTTATTCACACGGGGCCCTATTGTTTGAAGAAGCACGACTAAATTCATGAGTAAATGATCAAAATGTTTTAATCAGCAACGACTTTATGAAATGCAAGCAGGATACGCCGTTGCTCTCCCGGATGCCACGGCGGGCCCTGCTTACTACTATTATCATAGATCACAGAGTGTAAATGCGGCTTCTTTGCACGAAATAATTTTGTATACCCTAGTGCTAAGAATATGAAAAACATTTTTTCCACACTGCATTAGGCATGAAATTAATTTACGTTAAGAGTTTTAATTTATTTTATTTTAATAAATTACTAATGCTTTCTTGTACGGTTATTTGTTTGTAAATCCTTTAAAATTAAACTGTAAAAAATAGTTAAAAAATGTCTGAGTTTTTAAGAAAATACATTTTTAGCAATTTTACTTCCACATTATTAAAATAAATGTCCACCTTTAGCAAGTTGAATTAACTTATCGATATAGGGCTTAAAGATCATCTTCTCCATATAGTTTTTAATTAAACAAAACTTAATCAATACTTAAACATTGTCAACTTTACTGAAATAATAAATATTTTGTAGTCTTCTTTTTAATGTCATGAATTTTAAAGAGCTCTTTTTTAACTGTATAATATAGCTAACTGTATAATATGGTTACACATTGAGAAACTTTAGAATCATATTTTATTCATCTATAAATTAAATGAATAGCACTCAGATACGTCTCAATCAATTTTTAAAACATTTTTTTGTGAGATATTTAATATACTTCCCAAAGGAATAGTCTTTTTTTACCAGCAAAATATTTAAATCCTAATTATGCACACCTCTAAGCCTTAGCTCTTTTCTGCATATCAATTTTCTGGACCATTTCTAATGGGACCATCTATTTTAAGCGCTTTTTAAGGATCGTTTACATCTCGTTTAAGCGAAATTAATTATGCGTGAAGGGAATTGAATTAAAAAAAGGTTCTAAATTGGTCACTGATTTTTATTTCTCACTTTTTATTTCTTATTTTTTAAATTGAAGGGCAGTAAAATTACACTATTTTTGACTTTCGCGATGTGGTTTGCTCTCTGAACCGAATCCAATGTTTTACGGTTATACTGACATTGAATCTATTATAAAGAAATGTTAACTGTTTCACATTTGAAGTTATCTACAGATGTAAATGTGTTTACAATTAGATTCTCAATTATTTAATACACATATTTACAATAAACTATTATATTTGAGGAAATATATTCTGAATTAAAATAAACATTAATAATAAATTATTATATTTAGATATGCTGAGATTTTAAAATAAATGTTTCCCAAACTACTAGTTATTTTATTAGGAGATACATAGTTTGAAAATAGCATTCACACTCACTTCTACAATATATAATTTTATTTTAGAGACAGATTCTAAAATATAATCATATCATCACTTACAAGAAACTATTCACTGAGATATAAAGCCTTAGGAAACTCTTCAGATTTCCAAGGAATGCCTAATAGTTTAAATAAATAATTAAATAGTATTAAATGGATCTAAAGACACTTATTTTGGAACATCATTATTTCGTAAAAAACTTCTATTATTCTGGATGTAATCCAGAAATGTGATACTTTATCACGAACGTTCGGAAAAGGTGTAGTTTCGAATTTTACATTACATTCTTCGAAGTTATTTTATCCTCCTGTATGAAATAGTAATGTTTGAAATATCCATAAATATAGAATTTACAGCTACTTATATATATATATAGTCTAGTGGAAAGAAAAGAAATTTTAGAGTAATTACTTATTTAAGAATAATAGCATAAGTAATTCGAGAGTCATTTTCTTATATTTTACTTTAAAAATAATGCTCAATTGTAAAATATATTTAACTAAGTTACAAAAATCCAAGACATCAATTAGGAATGCAATATTTTTATCTGAGGCATTTTCTAAAAACTGTCTATCCTACGAAAATATAATTAAATTTCTATTGTATCTATAAAACTAACGTCTACAGAATGAATAATTTAATGGTATGTATTATTAACTATTTGTTATATAATTTTGAAAATCTGTATGTAGTAATAAAGCTTTTTTACCTATTTATTTCTTACTGTCTTAGAATCTATTGATTCAATTGTAAATTTCGAATGTAAAATTAAGTTTCAGTTCATGTTCGTATTTCTTTATAAATTAAGCTCATCGTAAAGCCGATTCGAAAGGTAAATAATTTTCAAATATTTATCAAACATTTTCATTTACTTTAAGAAGTGTACAGTTACTTTTATTTGAAGTAAGTTTTTTTCTTCATAAGAATTTTCAATCTTGATTTCAAAAATAAATTTTGGAAATTAGTTGCATTTCACATATAAAACAGTGCATTATTGAATAAAATAATAAGTAAATAAAAAACATCAAAAATGATTATTATTTTGCGTATTCTTCTATCGAAATTGTATCTTTATTATTCCTTTTAAATAGATTTTTATTTTCTTCATATTAAAATAGAGGTAATGTGAAACTTTTATGTAAAAAAATAATTTTCATAAAATGAGTATTTTAAAATATGAAACTAATTTAACTACTTTAATAAATGGATTTATTTTACATAGTAAATATTAATTGTTATAAATAAAGATTTTCCTTTTTCGTTATGCTCAAAAAAGCACATATTAAGAATTCCCTTGTGAAATAATATTTCTAAATAGTCCAAATATGAACAATATGTGCTTTCAATTCGAAAGTAACAATAAAGTTTATTTTAATCGGTGTATAAATATTAAAATGTATAAAAAAATAAGTATAAAAATCAAAATATAATTGTAGTAGAAGAAAATTCAAAATTAATTTCCGCATACATTAGATATGTATTAATATTTTTACAACTGTTCATTATTATAAACTTAAATTCTAAAGAGCTTATTTTAAGACGAAATAAAAAAAAAAGGCAACATAATAATTGGAATAGCTTTTAACTTTCGTACAGTATTTTATCCATGATAAAAAATCGAATGTAAATAAAAAAAAATATACAATCTTACTTCTAAAATATTGTGTGGCAATGCTGTATTAATCTCATGAGATATTAAAGTAGCAAAATGTTTTAAAAAATACAAATTTTTTAATAATGATTTTTATGTTTTTCCATTGAGCAAAAAATCTTAATTTTAATTAGTTTTTCGTAATAATATAGTAAAAGACAGTTTTCAATTTTTTTTTTTTATTATTTTTTAAAAAGATTTATCTGATTAGTTTTTTACGAAAAGAAGTGTCTCTCTTATTATGGGCACATTTTTATTAACTATAAATAAAGGAAACTAAATTCGAAATAAACGTAAATAAAAATTATGAAGGTTTTTTTTTCTTATCTTAATCATACATTTTAATTGAATGAATACTCATTTTATATCTCTCTTTCCATTAGCACAGGCTATTTTTTTTCTAATTTAATCATGCACTTCAATTAAGAAATGAACGAAATAAGTGTTTTATATATTATGCCATCAAATAGAACGAATCATTTGGATGATGAGCTTGTTATCACAATTCTTACTTTGAAATGAAGGAAAATATACAACTTTTAAGGATGGAACATAATTAGCCCATTTAGATTTTCTCCATTTAACTTTTTTCATCAATTTCTCGGATTGTTTTTTCGTATGTATAAATTCATACAACCATCAAAATTAGTTAATTAGATTCAAAAAATTTGAATTCAAATGTATAAAAGCTATGGAATAATAGTATAAATCCTGTGGAGTCGTACATATGTATATATACCTCCATATGATTCCCGTACACTGTCGTGATTAAAGATTAAATTAAGATCTGACTATAAATAGGTTTGCATTACAATATCTATCTATGCTTACAATATCTATCAGTATTTTAATTTTAAGACTTTTTTATTTCATTTCGATATTTTCTTCGATCAACATAATTGCTCAATTTAAACTTTCATTTATTAAAATGTCTTACAGTTTGAAACTAATTGAAAAATAATGCCTGCAAAATCTTAACATTTTTATTTGAGACCTTTTATTCACAATTCTTATCGCACCTGAAATAAGATGTATATTCTATGTAATGAACTGTTCTGTTTTAACATACTATCTTTTTCAACGCACTTTTACAAAGGCGTGTGCTAGTCAGGCTTAATACGTTGGAGAATTTGGAGGGTTGTTGTCAACATTAGGCTTAAATGGTAGAAAGTAGTGGCCCTTAGGGTTGTTTTCTATCTGAGAGAAAAGTGAAAAGTCGCAAGCATCTGTGATGTCTCAAGACTTCCGCCACATTTTCATGTAGATCTCATCAAAGACATTTCTTAACACATCAATGGATAAAACTAAGCTAATAAATGTACTATATAGAGGACACAAATAAATTCGGATATAAACAATGTTTTTGTTAATATGTTAACAAATAAAATTGTTATAGCTATGGAAGCATTAATTTTCAATCAAGTTTCGTCTAATAATTTCGTATTTCTTTATTATTCTTAAAATTTCTTGATTAGGTTTCAAAGATACAACACACAGAAACACATAACCGTAATATTTTAAATAACTTAAATTATATGTTCGTAAAGAAGTATATATATTTGCCTTTACCAGAATTTTTTTAATGAATGATCGTTTACCTATAACTGTCTTCTTCAACCTGAAATAACACAATAATGCAGCTATATCTAATAACAGATTGGGACGATATAATAACCGATCTAAAAAAACCATACTTTCCTTTTAATTCTGTTACGGCTATTTTTTTTAACTCTTGTGATAACTTTTAATTTAAATAAACTATTATGGTCATACTTTGATATTTCAACCTTTATTAAACACAAATTTTTAAATATTTCACATTTACTTTATTACTTCAAGGGTAAAAACTTTATTCTCTCAACTGCGAGCATGATTTCAAGCTCTTACTGGTGCAAATTAACAGGAATCATAAAATTATGTAAACTATTATTTAGTTACAGAAAGTATATTTTTTTTTCTTAAATCTAAGGAAAATCCCAAATACATAAAAAATGAGTTTTATAATACATGCATCGCTAAATAATCTCCGGCACTCTATTTTATCCTTTGCTTTTGTCCAAAATATTTCTCTTCAACAATTGGCGTTGTTTACTTTAATCGCATCCTCACGGTTATTATATCACCCCTAACGACACCCATTGCTCTCAGGTAAGAGTATAGCTAGTGGGGGAAATGTCGTTCGACGAGGAAATGCCAACAAATTGCGACCTCCACAGCACGTGTGTTCGAAATGACGCGTATTAATGGGTAAGGGGGGGTGAGCATTTGCCTGATGAGAGATTTGGTCGCTAGGCTACAATGCCACTGCACGTTTTGTCTCATCTATCATCGGCTGCGATATTGTCTGAGCGCCAATCATTGTTGTTCCAGTACGCTCCACTAATTCTAAAGCGACGGACTTCCAGATGATGAACCATGTGGGATACGCCATTTCTGGTCACTTGTTACAGCGTTAAGGAAGAATAGAGTAAAGCGAGCGCTCTTAAAATAAAGTAGCATATATGCATATTTTAAGGAGAAATGCTAGGGTAGCATTTTTTTTTCTAACACTACTGTTTGTCGAAACCTATTTATTGATTTTTATTATGGTAGGTGGATAAATTATGTTTCAAGTGTCGAATGAATTTTTTTGGAGACTATGGAAGCCGATTGGTCACGTCCGGGAGCTCACAGCATTTTCCTTTAAGTCGTGGTCTCGAGTCAAGATGCCACTAAAGATCGGTCGTGTAGCTTAGCTGATGCGCGTTAAATCCATCAAGGCTTCAAGTCCTCTCTTAGTCGTTGTGTGAAAGTTTGGAGAAAAGGTGCCAGTTCAGGTGTTATCTTTATCACATGATCGCTGTTCAAGATTTCTAGGTTTGTCACCTATAGTCTTCGTGTTGCTTTTAAGTGGGTGATTAATAGTCAATCAATTAATAAACAAGGAATGCAATTTTACGATAATTTTTAACATCGTAAAATATAACTTAGATCAAATTTCCAAATTTCATGTCAAAATTTTTAAAAATATATGATTACCTTTTTAAAGCATCACAGAGTGAATCCACTAAATGACTATTTATTAATGTCTCATTTCCAAACAATAAAAGGGCAATTACTGACGGATCTCGTAGTTTTAAGCAACATACAGGGGATGAGAACAACACCAGAGCTGATACTCCCTCTCAAAGCTTCCACATCACATCAACATGAAAATTTAATGTCTTGACCGATTTAGTGTTCACTAGCCTTTCTACATGGGGGTTCTCAGTGGAATTAG
Organism: Nephila pilipes; assembly: GCA_019974015.1. Classification (NCBI taxonomy): domain Eukaryota; kingdom Metazoa; phylum Arthropoda; class Arachnida; order Araneae; family Nephilidae; genus Nephila; species Nephila pilipes. The sequence continues at coordinate 59,867 of BMAW01117814.1, read as the reverse complement.
GACACGAGCCCTCGATTCAATGGAAGCATTTGAGGCTGCATGCTCGCGAATATAACTACAATCGTACCTCCCACATAAAGGCTGCGGTAACTGAATGGTATTGACTGGGATCGTCAAAATTCAATAGAGTTAGAAATTAGAATCGTGATACTCTTTAAACGATTGAGGAATAAAAATGATTTGTGTTCAATAATCTCTAGCTAGACTTTAAAATCTTAACGAAACATTATGTAAATTGAGATCTCTATATAACTGATGTCGTTGTTACATAACTGCAGTTCAAATTTAATGAGGCTCATTTCATTTAGTCCTTGTGGAACTCTAAAGAGATGTGAATTCAAATTCACTATTCAACAAATATTAAAAAGTTCTAAAAAGTTTTCTAAATTTTAATAATCACTCGATCTCAATAAATATAATAAATTCTTCAAAGTGTTATGTTAATCAAAAATAATAACAAATATCGTCATTAATTAAAAAGTACCTTGTGGTTTTACTATCATAAATAAAATACTCGATTAGCAGTGTCATAATAACCTTAAATATCTAAATTAGTAATTTAAAGAAATAAGTAAATATTTGCTAATAGTGGAAATTGTCAATATATTTTCACTTTCGCTTACTTAAATTTATTTTTAAATGATTGTTTTAAAAATTTCAAAAAGGCTGTTTTTAAATTGTTATATTTTGAGATTTTGCTGCATTTATTACCTTGTGTGTGTATAACTGTAAAAATACGCGATAGTTGTATTTATAGAAAGTTAAAATGTTGCATATTTTTTATTTAATATTGTATAAAATTTGATACGCATTCTTTCCCTGTTTTAAAACAGAAATTGCTACATATATATGCACTTATTTTGGCTTTTATCCAGTTTTTCTCATAGCTTTCATTGTATCGATTATGGAGTTCAGTTTTTCGTAACTATTTAGTATTTCTGTCATGTAGTTTCTAGATTGCCTATTCCTGAAATGCTTTTGATCTATATTCTAACATTGTAGGGAGGATTTATGATAGTTTTATAATTAGTATCCAATACATTGCTTTTGGGAAAGTCTCCAACAAACACACAATGTTACTAGTTTCTTCATGTTTATTTTTATTACGAAGATAAAAAAAACAAATTCGTGGGTTTTTTTGTTACTCAGATGTGATTCTTTTTAAATAATAATTTTAGTTGTGAAATATTTCGTAACTGTTTATATAATATTTTATTTTTGAGATGTCAAAGGTACTTAACCATATTTTTCACAAATATTCTATGTCTTAAAAATATTTAAAAGATAATTAATAATATATTATTTATCTCTTAAATATTTTCAAAACATTTTATTGTGGAAAAAGAATTATGTTGAATAATATTTTATTTCTTAGATTATAATTTGAGATGCATTTAATATACACTGGTGTGAAAATTAAGAGAATTTGCATATTTTACCGAATTTCATGAAAAGAATTATACTAAATATAAAAATATTGCTTCGAAATAAAGATGCAACTCTTGTACGTTGGAAACGCAAGCGTATACGTGGTGTGTAGGGGAGGAACTAGTCTAAAAACAGGATTTATAAACGCGCGCGCCAAAATCTGCATTTCGTTAGCTTGCACGTTTTGCGGAATTTCATTTTTTTTTGTCAGCAGCAGCAATCGCTTCAATTAAAATTCAAACAGTAAAACTGAGTAACCATCAACGTATAAATGATGGTATGAAGTGGAGAATTGTGGGTAGGATAGAAGCAGGCTAATCTCCAATCCAGATTTGCAGAGAATTCGATTAACGCCCAGCGTCTTGCCCAACTAATAAAAACAGTTTCAGGATACCGGATCCATCGAGAGAAAGCCTGGGCAATGTCGGCCAAGAGCCACGACGGCCAGAGAAGATCGCTATTTGTCCATTACAGCGAAGCCTAACAGGGATGCTACAGCTTCTTGGGTCTCTCATGAGTTATTTGCGATCAAAGGAACTCGAGTTTCAAGGGCGACTGTTTCCAGAAGGCTTCCTGAGAGAAGGCAAGAAGACATGTTGTTTGCGTCCTGCTCAGTACTGCGAAAAGGAGAGTCCACCTAAAATGATGCAGAGATAATAGAGATCGGAGCATGGATCAATGGGCGACTGTTCTCTTCACTGTTGAGTCCCGGTTCAGCATAACCAGTGATTCTCGCCGTACTTTCATACGGAGAAACCCAGGGACCCACTACCTGACCCTTCAATGTCCAAGGAATCGACCATTACGGCAGCAGAGGCTTGATGGTCTGGACAGGCCTCATGTTAGATGATCGCACACATTTCCATGTCTTTGAAAGAGGCATCGTGGCTGCTGAAAGGTATGCAGATGATGTCTTGGATATCTATGTTAACATTTGCAAGATTACATTTGGTCCTGATTTCTTTTTAATGGGTGACGATGCTAACCCACAAAGAGCTCATCTGGTCGACGAATTTCTAGAAAGTGAGGATATTCTCCTGATGTACTGGCGAAACAGATCTCCTGTCTTCAATCCTATTGAGCATGATGGGAAACTCTGGGGTGGGCAATTGCAATTCGCAAGCCCTTCCGAAAACCATCCAAGACCTGAAAACTGCTTTGCTGAATGAGGAGGACCAATTGCCACAGGAACTCCTAAACTCCTTTATTTCTAGCATAAAATCATGGTGCAAGGCCTGTATTTCTGTAAAAGAGAACCATACCCCTATTAACCCATATTTTATTCTATTCTGAAACTGCTGTTTCATACCTTGTGAGTCCTATGAGTGTTGCGCACGATCATGTGTGTGTATTATAACTGTTGAATGGTTATTTTTTTTGTATTATATCAACCCTATGAACAAACCAAATTTCATTAAAATCTGCCAAGTAGATCAAGAGATAATGAACCAAATCGAAAAATTCTAATTTTGAACACCAGTGTATATCAAAATTTATTAAAAATACTTATTATATATTTTTATTGAGAAGGTTATTAAGGGCATTTTATGTTGTTAATTTGCATGCAGAATGTTCTGTACTGTTCAAATTTTGCTTTGCGTAATCAAAATTTCAAGAAAGCATGTAAAAAGATCTTTGATCTCCACTTCATTGGTCTTAAAGTTTTGAAAAAGAAATAATTTGTGATGATATTGTGTAAGCAATAATTAAGGAATGTGATATATTTTATTAAAGCTTTGAATTAAAATTAGAAAATATTTTGAATGTGAAGTACACATTTTTGTCTCAAAATACAATATATGCGACGTAAAATTTGATTAACAACTTATACGTCGCATATATTGTATTTTTTTCTTGCCATGAAATTTAGTGTAATTCGTAATATTTTTAAATCGTTAAGAATATCTCAAAAACTGTTTTCGTTTCTGGTTGTATAACAAAAACATATTCTTTTTTTTTCTAGAACATCATGGTTTCCTCTTCCTATGAAACTTTTTTTTTTATCTATGGTTTATTTAACCGTTTGGTCCAAATTTCATTTTAAGTCAGATGAGAGTAGGGACTAATATACCAAGTAATAAAAAGGGTAATTAAAGTTAATTGCTTAAATTTTTGATCTGAAAATAATATTATTGTTAGTTTTAAAAATATATATTACTCACTTTAATATTTTTTCGTGGGCTTTAACTTCAATTTTTGTATATTAATTTCTTTTATAGTGGTATTGCTTGCTTTAATGTAATGTGTTTGAACATTTGGCATCTTTTTGGTGCTTTATAATGTTTGTATTTTTGAAGATTTATTGAGATATTTCTGTAGGTGAAAAAATTGGTTGTCGATAATCTTGGTATAGATACGATATGTGGAGTATTTAGAAAAAAAAACTCATATGCGTAATCAAAGATAATACGGTTGTCTGTGTTCAAGTTATGAAGAAAAATAAGGATTTTTGTAAGGAATGTATAATATAAAGTTTATTTTTTGTTCTTAGCTTCACTAATAATGATATCAAAGAGCTGTTAAACAATAGTGTCAACGTTTTCCCTCCATCAGCTGTTTTTGTCCGAAATAGAAGAATCTCATAAGTTCAATGTCAATGCAACAAAAATTTATTTCAGTCTATCTGTTTGTGTAGTTAAAAATGGATTTCTTGCCCTTTTTAGCTACTCAAGGGGCTATTGTTTTATTTATACTATAAATTGTTGCCCCAAACCACTTCTTGTATCTAAACACTTTTCAATTTCTTAATATCTAAATTAGATTTTTATAACCATCTTAATTGTAAAGTTCTATCGATAGACTTAATGTTAAATTTTTCTGTAATCTTTTATATTAAATTTGACAATGTAACGTTTCCTTTCATTTTCAGTACACTTGCCTTAAGATATATATTCAGTTTAATAATAAACCGTTTTAATTATAGTTAATATTAGCTTAAAATATATTCAGTTCAACAGTTTATCGCGTTTGCTTGTATTTTACGTTTAATTTTATTGCTTATATTTTACATTTATTAATACATTTAATTTTAATTACCTTTAGCTTGAAATATATTCATTTTAACAAATAATCGTTTCCTTTAATTTCAATTTCCCTTAACTTAATATATATATATATTAACTATTTATCGTTTGCCTTATTCTTATTACATTTAGCTTAAATATACTTAATTTGATAGTTAATTGTTTGCTTTCATTTTAATTACAGTTAGCTTAAATGAATTCAATTTAATAAGTTATCGTTTCCTTTAATTTAATATCGGAAAAGTTTAGATAGTCTATTTCTCGATATTTCATTGTTTACTTTGATTATATTTAATTGAGTAATTTAATAGTAGCTATAAAAAAGCGCACTTTCAATGATTAAATCTGTTCTTTACAAAACTTTTCATAGAGCTTTTTATATTTATTCATTATATTATTTGCTTCATCAACAAATGAAATGTGAAATTTTCAGTTTTCATATATAGAGTTGCAACATGTATTCGAAGCATAGGACATGAATTTGATTTTATAAATCTCAAAAAATGAATAATTTTTAATATATGAATGTTTTTCTCTAAATGTAGAGCGCTTCTCATACCGAAATTAATAAGTCTGAAAAAAACTGAAATGATTAACACAATTAGGGAAAATATTATTAAAAAAGTAAAAAAGGTGTTTAAACCGGTGACGCCTTGTAAATATGTATTACATTTGGGAAAACATATTTCACATTCATAAATATTGAAATTTGACGCGACTATAGTTTTGCAGGATAAAAACTTTACATTCTCGTCTTTTCTAGCGAGTAGAAATACCTTTATACAATATAAAAACGTTGAATTATTGCACCAATATTTATTCCTACTTGAATTTATTCTTTCTCTTACATTTAGACTACTTATTCAAGTATTGCATCTGGAATTATTCTGCAGCATTGCGTTTGGAATATATATAGTTTAGAATAAGGACTTGCGTTTTTGTACACTTCAAGTAACTATTTTTTATTTGGCATTGATGCAATTTGTTGCAGTCTGGTTCAATTTGTTCCACGTATCTAGTACCTATTCAGATGTATATCTAAAGAATTTAGTTTTTATCTTTTTTTCCCTGAAGTAACATTTTTGTGTTTTTTAAACTTATTTTGATTGTTTTATTTCGTACATATAAATGCTACTTTGTTTCGAGAAATTTAATTTTGAATTTCAAAGAAACCTTTTATATGGTCACGCAGTATCTTGCGAGGAACTTTTTAAAAAAAGTTTTCATTAATCATATTGGAACATAAAAATATATGCATTTATAAAAAAATATATTCGAAGAAGTAATTAAATAAAAAATTTATAATTCTTAAATTCTTAAGACATCCACAAGTTTTAATATATTTTCAAGCTATTTTTTCCTAAACTTCTTAGAAGTGCTTCTCACAACAATTGAGCTACCCTAGTGTAATTTATAGGTTTATAACATTTTCTTTCAGATTCTACAAAAATAGTTGAAAAACATCTACATCTAATTTTGATTATTTTTTAAAACGTAACTATTTATCTAAATCCTTATTCCATTCACAGTTAATACAAAACAACAAGGGAATGTTTACAAATTTTATAATGCCTGAAAAAGTTTTGCCATTTTAAATACTTTATCCTCCTGAACAATAAAAAGTTGAGAAAAAGTAGTTTTGAAAGTCAATGATATGGATCGTTACACTGTTAAAAAATTTAAATGTCTCATTAAATAAAATACAGTTAGAGCAAAGAAATTTTTACATATATTTTGAGTAGTCAGAAAATTAAATAGAATAAAAGTTTCGGTATTTGGGTTGTTTTCGAGTATTGTGACCTCTCAATGGAAAGATAAAAAAAATAATGTGAAAACAGAAACGATACATTACAAAATTAAACCGCTATGTAAGAAGCACATTTTAAAAATCGTTAGTTACGTTGTGATTATTGTCATTTGTTCTTTAATTGAGAAACAAGGGAAATAAAATCTTTTCACTTACTTCTCTGTGATAATTATAAGTATTCGATTATTAAGAATAATTATTAATTTTTTCTTATTTAAAATACTCAAAGAATGAAGAACTTTTGCTAGTTGTTAATGTAGTTATTTTATTTTATACTGCAATTTATTGTAATCTGAATTATGTGTTTGAAATATATTACACTAAATAGATAATTCAGTAAATTATAGTGTTCTACACGATTTTAGTGGCATATTTAATTCCAAACTATGAAATTCGAGAAGTAACATATATATGATATCGAATTTCTTAAAATTAAATATTATTTTATAATCTGCAAGATAAATTAACTAGAATTCTACTATTTAAGACTTCTTGTCAAAACATGTCAATTGTTATACATTTGTTGCTTAAAGTATTCACGTATTTATATTTTTTTTAAATCCGAAATTCACAACAAATAAATGTAAGTAAGGCTGCGTGGTTTGACACACGAGAAGGTAAAAATAGGAGAAAATGGAATATAGATATATAATAAATAAAACTTCCCCGTTTTATATCAGTATATCCTGTGAAAATTAAGTAGCTTAAGAAAATGATTTGTTTGATTCATCGATTTTTTTTAATAACGTCGCCATTAGAAGCAACATGATGGCATCGGGGAAAAATCTCGTAATTTTGAATCTTGGTCAATGGAGAGAACGACACCTGAGGTAGAACCTCTCTCTCAAAACTTCCATACTACACCATACCGTAAGGAGGATTTGTAATTGAAACCACAACTCGTTGGAAATAATACAGTCCAAGAATTAACAACCTTGACCACTAGTCTACTGGCGTTACAAAAATAAATACTATTTTAATAGATATATACTAGTATTTTAATACAAAAAATAATAAAAATAAAAATGCCAGTTGTGTATGATTTAGTTAACCATGCATTTGATTTCATATTAAAGTAAACCTTCCTTACGCATTTAAATAAAAAAATATATATATGTTGCAAAATTATTGTATTTAGTTCCTAATATTTAAACAGAAATAACTTTGTTATGAACAATATTCATGTTTCTTTACAAAATAAAAGTCATAACGTATTCTAAATTGTACGAACATAATTGAAATAAGATACGGATCAGACAATCTAACTACTAAACTCCAAGACAAGACTCAAATGAGAAATTATTATTTTTTATAAATCATATTTTGAATCGCTTGCTCAAAAAGTTCCGGCAAACTATTTATTTAAAAAATAATATAATACTGAGACAAAAAAATTATTAGAAAAATTTAAAATTCATTCACCAAACATAATTTACAGAATTTGATCATGCTACTGGAAGCCCTAATTTAGATGCCCTAGGAAACTTTTTTATATATTTCTTCGATGATGACTGACTGATTACATAAAAAGGGAAAATGATGAAATATCTTTAGTAGCAAGGCAAACACCTAGAACTATAACAAAGTTATAATATATTTTGCAAATCAATTCAATTATATTTGACGAGATTTTGATATTTTGAAAATACGCAATCATCTGATTTGTGCCCTTTACAGAGTCCAAAGAAGCAGAAGTGCATACCGTGTTCAGCATATTATATTATTTGCATATTTATTGATAAAAAAAGTATTTTTAAGGCAACTAGGATCTTTAAATGCCACAAACTTTGCTTTTTTTATTTTGCTGTTTAAAATCAAAGGGTACTTTCCTGATTTCATAGATATTTATTTAAGATATTTCGATAAATAAAACACTAGAAAATATTGGAATTTGAAGTTGTAAACAAACGTATCTAGCTGTAAAAGAAAATATGCGTATTTGCATCTTTTTAACATGTGTTTGCTTAGGATTCTGATACACTTTTCATGAAAACTGTTTTATCCAAATTGTTAATATTTTTCACATTATAAAATGAAGCTATTCCCTATATAGTGAAATATTTGTTTCGCATAAACAGTTAAAAATTTAGGTACATTTGTATAGAGCTTTAAGGGAAATTTAATACATAAAATTTAAAATTTCAAAAATTTAATTTAATTCATATTTTGATTTTGTGATTATGTTCATTGTATAGTTCAATCAGAATTTGATATGTTATGTTTACAAGTACTCTAAAAAATTTCAAAGTAATAATTACGAAATCCAAATGTATATTAAGTATCTCAATGTCAAAATATGACTTCAATTTCTTGGAGTGAATTTTAAAAAGTGAGAACTATTTAAAATTGATTTAAAGAAAGCTCGTTTTTTTTTCTTTTCTGAGACATCTCAGAAATCAAAAAAAAAAAAAGAAAAAAGAAAAGAAAGAAAGAAAGAAAAGGAAAGAAAAAAGAAATATTTATTTATATACTAATGTGTAGCATCAGTTTTGGACAACCCCTTAGTTAAGTGACCCACAATGGCGGGTATTATTCTATTCAGCTTCCAAAACTTCTGACTGGTAGTTGTTACGTATCGAGCGAGGTGATAGCAAGTTAAAAGGGCAGTGAGTACACGCCCTGAACAAGTTTGAAACTCTTTGTGAAGCACCCTTGTTCTCCGAGAAGTTAGTTCCCACTCGAAGTTGGGTGAGTTGAGTTGTAAAGTATCTCTTTTAGTGTTGGGCGCAGCTGACGGTGTGAATTCGAGAAAAGGGTAGAATTTACACATGGACTTTTCGAAATTATTCAACAGTTCGAAACACAGTTCTGGCATTGTATAATTTTACACGCTGAAATATTGTCTTCAGCTAAAATTGTAACATTATATTTTGAATGATCTGTTAGCAGCACTCAAATTCAGAAGTATAACAAGGAGAGTTTGTTGGCGACAAGTTACAACGAAACGCAGTTAGTAAGTCTCTTGGTTTTGAAAAGTTTTGATTCAAGAGAGGAATTGATTAGTTATTTCTTTGACACACGATTATTCACGATTGGGTTGTCCTGTTCAGTATTGTTTCTTCGAGTTTATGTTACTTTAAAATAATATATTCTACTTCATTAAGTCTTGATGACAATAGAATTTGATATTATTTCTTTGAAACCTAGCTATTCACGAATTTGGATGTCCACGACCTTTCACTAGTTTTACTTATCAGTCAAAATGATTTTAACTGATAATATCATGAACATATCATTACCAAAAATTAAACTGATAAGCAAGCAAACATTTACTTATTTGATTTATTTAGTTATACACACCAAATAAATTATTTAATTTATTACTTCTATGCCAATTGCAAGCAAATTTATATCATTATGGTTACATTGATAAAATAAAAATATATAATTTTAGTAAGATGATCTAGAAAAAATATTTTTTACATTAACATTAATTAACTATACAGGGGCTGTATTGCATTTTCTTCTTCTACTAACACTTGGGGCTTTCAATGTGCTGTTGTTTGAATTGTATATCTCTATCAATAAGTAAAAAGTGACTTATGCAGATTAGATTTAAGTTATTGAAGTGAAATAAATAAGATTATGAAATTGTATTTATATGTTGAGAAGAATTGAATTCGAAGTTAGTTAATTGGTGGTGGAGATAGAGGGAACTGAAATTATCAAGTGAGACGTTTGCTTTATACCGTTGTTCAATAAAGAGCTTTAAGATCTACAAAGAGTTAAAGATTCGAGCCATTATCTACAAACATTCCAAGGACTCAAATTCGATTCGATCAAAAAGCACTAAGTTATTACAGTAAAAGTTAAACCAGACTCGTAGAGAGGACCTTTCCATACATAGAATGGGGTAGAAATTGACTGTTTATTATCCCTACGTCTGAATAAATAAATTTTTGCCTCAAAATATAATTTTATATTAATTGGACTATTCATTAGTAGCTATATATATTTAAATTATCAAAAATTACAGCAGAGATGTGTAGTATCTATAGTTCGTGTAACAAATTACATACTTAAATAGTTCTCCAAATTTCTAGTATAAAGGGTGTTTATAAGAGAATAACCCAATTTTTAACAGATTTATTGAAAGCAAATTTATTTTTGAAAAAAAAAATGTCCATTGTGACCGCTACATCAGTCGCACAAATGATAAAAACCAATTGTTTGGTCGCAATATGGATGGTCATTAGTCCTTAATCATTAGTCCTCTACAAGCCCTTATTTAACTCTTGACGATTTTTTTTTCCTTTGGTGATGTATAAAATTTAAAGGAGTTTTTTTCCGCTTTTTCTGGTAAGCATTCACGAACTCAAAACACAAATAACTGCACCCAAACAAACCATAACTCCGAACATGTTGAAAAAGTATGATTTGAATTCTGTTATCGATTGGATATTTATCGTTTACATTTCTAGTGCTGATCACATGAATATTTATAATTTTATGCTTTAACGAGTGTTATTTTAATTAAATTTTTCCAATAATATAGAAACTTCATTTGTTTTGTAAACTTTCAAAATTGAAATTTTCTTTTGTAAGCTCCCTGTATAATATATTTTTGGTTCTTCATAATCAATTAACAATTGAAATATATAGAAAAGCATAAGTCTCTCTAAAATCTTTACAACTTTTAATGAGAACTATTCAATTTTGATCACTAAAACCTGAACTTAAGTTTAATCTTCAACTTAAGTTTTGCATACGTTTCTAAATGTATGTAAAACTTTTTATAGCTGTATCAACATAATAAAACGAATCATTCAAATGTCTTTCAACAGAGTTCCAAATCATTTAATTGAATTTCAATACATTAAATTGCTTATTCTAAACTTTTTAATTTTGATGATGACCATATATTTAAAATTCTGAGGCATTTTATAATTGATAAAAAGTTTTGAAAATTTTAACTTGTTTTGTGTAATACATATGTTTTTCTTGTGCACGGAATAAGGATTTAGATAAATGGTTATCTTTTTGAAATTTCCAAAAATGATATGTAGGGTTTTCTTATACTGTGGGATAGAAATTATAATTTACAAACCTATAACTAACACTAGTACATACCAAAACTCATTCACATAATTGTAAGAAAACATTCTAAAATTTTAAGAGAAACTTTGTTTTTAAAAATATTAAAATTTGTAGATGATACGGAATTTGAAAACATTGAAGAAAACTAGAAAAAATATAACTTTCTATAATTTTTTATGTGATAATGCATATTTTTTAAATATGGTGAATATAAAAGTTTTCTAATAAATATTTAATTTTAAAATTTGCTCACATTTTGAACTGCATCCCTTTGAAATTCGAAAGTTTTCTTTTCCTCCTGTCTTTTATGGTTGTACTGTTATTTTTCTTAGGAACCATTTTATACATACCAGGCTCCTATATGTAGCATGTTATGTAATCTGTATATGGTACATTTCATTAAACTATACATACATATTTTTAGGTAAAACGTAAAGAAATTGAATTTTTATGTAATTTTATATTTTTTCCTGAAGGCAAGAAATATACGAAGTATAATAAATCTACAAATATGTGACAGAAATTTATGTAATTGATAATATGGCTTCAGTATACTTTGTTCATTTGTGGCGGTAATAGCCTAGCGGTTATGGTAGCAGACTCGAGGATTGGGAGTGTTTTTTGTCGATGCCTTTTACCTTAGAAGACCCGCCGTGTAGCAGGGCTGGTATACTTTAAATCTGTCGGGGATGTACATTCTCCCGTGGTATGGTGTAGAAGTTTGAAGAGGAGGCTTTTAGCTCAAGTGCAATGGCCTAGTTATTTGACCGTAGCTAAAAATTACGATGATTTTCGTTACTAGCCCTCAAGTCACTTCTGAGTACGAACCAATAAGTTTAGTTTGGTTTCATTTTTTTTTATTAACGTCACACCAGAAGTAACACGAGGGCTATTGACGACGGAGCTCTTAATTTTGAACCTCGGTCAAGTGACGAGGACAACACCAGCGTACCAGTAAGAATAATAATAATCAATGACCTCGTGATATTCTAGTAAGATATTAACTTCTGTTACTTCTATTAGCCTATCAAACGGTTAATTTTCGTAGTTAAGTCGTATATTACATTCCTTTCTGAGTATTTAACTTAATAATAATTATAATTTTTTACTGGGAAATATAATAACCGCTTCTGCAAAGAATGATCGAAGAATATAGTTCTAGCAATACTCTTCATACTGAAAAACAGCTGCATAATTCTGAGTTTAAAATAACTTAATCTCTTGAGAGTTTTCCTAAGACAGTCTTTTATGGTTATGCCGTTATTTTTCTGGAGAATTCTTATATACATAATGGGCCTCTACGCACAGCATATCCCGTAATCTGTATACAGCACATTTCACTAAATTATGCATACATCCAGAATAGAAACTGAATAAATAGCCGTAATGAACACTTAGCAGAAAAGAAAAGAAAATTTATCTGCCCTCATATTTTTGCCGGAACGAAACCAGCAAGGGAAATTGAAGTAATTACCGCATATTAAATGTCATAAATATCAAGCAAGGAACGCAGTTCGGTAACACATGCTTCTAGCAGCGCTATAAATATTTTTGGGTATAAAACTTTTACATGTTAAACGCTTATCTGCGAGTCGATATCTCTTTTATTTAAAATCATAGCACCTTCGTAAATTATATTACGGGCCTGATTTGTGAAGAATACAGCCCCTTACAACTTAATGATTATCATTAAATAGAAATGTTTGGTATAAGGAATCGTAAAACTTTCCGAGTTTTATATACGGATGGAGTTTTACAAGAGAAACAACGCATTAAATATTTGTATTACGATTAACCGACGTAAGCACATGCGTCTTTAAATCTGACGAAATTCTCTTATAAAGATGTTTAATTTGAGAGCATTTATACCATTTTAAACGATTTGGAAGTATTCAGATATTTATATTCAGAACTTAGAAGATTTTTTTTCAGCTTAGTTGAATCAAACCAGAAAAAAAAATTATGTATTCCATAAACTAACTCCCAAAAGATCACTTATAAAACGAAGAATTTATTTCAAATTTCAAACTATATCGATACAAATATAACGCAGTAAAATACGCTTCATCTCACCTTCATTACAAAAGAGCTAATTAGAATATTAATATAAGATTATTAAGGAAGTTGTAAAACATATAGTAGTCAATCATTCTATTTTTTACTATAATGTGCTTGAGAGTGCTGATAATACAGCAACTTGGTGGTTTCAATGTTACTCTCAAATTTACCGAACGCATTAATCTACAATGGAAAGGAAGTGAAAAAATAACTACAGTAGTGCACCTTATAGAATGTGTTGACTAAACTTTCTTTGTCACGCGGTATTATTATTTACATGGCTTTCTAAAGGTAGTTGTTGTTACTTGGGGACGGTTAATGTAACTCTTTTCGACGTGGTATGGATCCGACAATTTAAAACACTGTTGATTCTGTGAGGTCTTTTAGTGATCTTCGGTAATATGAGATTAATTTTCGAAAATCATTTATAGTACATACACGAATCAAATAATTTCTGCAATGTATAGATGTAGAGTTATCCAAGAAACAATGTCTGTATTATATTCATTATTGGCTGTAATATTTAAATGCGAAATTATTTTTGTTTCATATGTTTATAACGTTTACTACTATGCTTATTCTTCTATTTCCCAATTTTCTTTATGAAGGGATTGTCAAAAATGCTACCAAACAGAAAGATGATAAACGGGAAATACAGATTCAAGAGAATATGCACTTGAATTATTTTGTCACTTGCATTTCGACTAATTTCATACAGAAATTCGACTAATTTCATACTGAAAGTTATGTTCAGTATATTTCCTTTCACTTCTCCTTTTAATTGATTAAGTTAAACTAGGCAAGATTAGATGTATTATTATAAATAGAAACATTGCCAAATTATCTTTATTGGTCACATATTACTTGTAAAAAAAGGTATTTGTACATAACTTAAAATTTGAAAGGAAAACTATTGAGTGAAAGTCAGTTCCCTCCACCTTCAAAACATACAGAGGGAAGATAAAAGTAATACCCATGTGTTTTTTAAAAAAATTCCACTTCATTACTGGCATTAAAATTTCAGGTTATGATAATAATGGTCTTTATCTCCACACAGTTACTTTTATATAAATATTCAAAAATGCATGGTTTTTCATTTTATTGTATTAAAGTTTAAATATATGGAGGTCAACAAAAATTGATTGATGAAAACAAAAATAATTATTGCATTAAATACTATCTCTTATGCTCTTTCATGAACTAGAAAAATAGGAAAGCAAAATTAATATGGAGTACTTTGGTATTAAAAGAATCGTGTTTGGTATCTATTTTTAGTATATGTTTAGAGTTCAAATATGTACCAGCTTTTGACGACAGATGGCATTGCCAAGACATGTTGGTCTGATCATTGTACGCAGTCATCTTTTAAATGGCAAAAAAAGACACTTTTTCAGAAGCTACTTTTTTAATTTGGAGTCTTTTTCTGGGATGGAGGTACAAATTGAAATTCGATTAGTGCCTTGTTGTTTGGTCGTCGTTATTTTGCGCCAAGTTATCTCACCATCGATTTATCATTTTATACTAGAAACCAAACAACAATAAAAAAAATATATTAAAATAGTTAAGTGAAAAAGACTAAAATACTAAGTCATCCAAATTCTGAAGCCAAAGAGTCGTTACCGGTGAATCTGTTCCACAGAAGGCTAAGACGATGTCTTCAACAGGAAAAGTTATCGCGATGAATTTTTAAAATATTAAGTGCGTCAGTTACGTGTACCTTTTGGGAAAAGGAAAATCAATCCCTGGACAATACTACAGTGTGCGTGTGTGTGAGTTACCCCAGAGCTACTTCCCAATTCTAACACAGGTAATTGTTTGGGAGTTTGTGAAACAA
Source organism: Nephila pilipes (assembly GCA_019974015.1). Classification (NCBI taxonomy): domain Eukaryota; kingdom Metazoa; phylum Arthropoda; class Arachnida; order Araneae; family Nephilidae; genus Nephila; species Nephila pilipes. The sequence continues at coordinate 44,680 of BMAW01117814.1, read as the reverse complement.
ATACCAGTTTCAAAGATATTTTTAAAGCATAACAAATATATAGATTTTCCCTTAAGTATATTAAAATATTAGAATGTAGATGCGATTTAGAAATGACTGATTATAGAACAAAAATTGTAATGTTAATCATAATATATTTGCTAATCTCTAAGAATTATACAACATTTACAAAACGAGAACTTTGCATTGCAAAAATACTGTGTGATACTTGTTTAATTTTTAATATACGACAACCATATAGGTCGTTGAGAAGTTTTAAGTTTGTTGGCATCAGCGCTCCATAGTTAGATGTCGAAGAACATGAACAAAAATCATGTTCAGACATGTAGATGACGGAGTCAAAGAACTAAAAAGAAGGTATGCAAATGAGACCAACTTGTTCCATCCGAGACCCAAACCACACCCTTAAATATTTGCACTCTGAGGCGTTAAGCACCTAACTATCGAAATATTCCGAGGACGAAAAATATTCTGTGTTCTGTCTGCAGTCTAGCGCATTAACGAAAACTCTATTTATTTTTCTCCCAAATGACGTCCACGTATGTGAATAAAACATTTCAGAGAGAAAGGGGTATAAGGGTAGGGGATAATAAATGAGATGCTAAAAATATCGTCTGTTTCAGCTACTTTCGAGTTTTTTTTTGGAAAATGATTTACCTTCGGCTTCTCTCGCGCTCCTCGACGAGAATATGAATGTTCGAAAAGAGCGTTTCGATGCAGGACTCGGAAATTAAATAGATGCGTTTTGAATAAAACACGCCGAACAATAAAAGCACGCCCCCCTCAAACTGTCATAAAAATAACATACGCATGCAGTGATACAGAGTCGATCTAATATTGGCATCCATTTTTTTTTCTTCGTTTACGACTTTTGAGAGCTTTTTTATTGCCATCTCAAACTAATATTTCCAGAGAAATAAGTAGCAATTTGTGTGTCGATATAAAATGCAGATTTAATAAACAGAGATTTATTTTTCGTCCGATGATTTTTTTACGTGTCATTCGAGGCCTAAAACGATTATATTTTTCTTGGGAGAAGAGCTATTGATTTCTCTTTTGGTCTGAGAGTGACGCAGTTCAAATATTTTATTTTCTTCGCCAGTTGGGTGAGTTTTTGAGTGTTTTTCGTGTCATCTAATCCATCAAAATTGGGGAAATATAGCCGATGTATTTGTTGAATTAAATGAGATCTATATGCCATTCTTTTATTATATATATATATATATATATATATATATATTAGTTTTGAAAAAGAATTGAGAAGCATAGACTTATAATTTTTTTCCTTTTTCAATATCTATTACTACTTTATATGCTACTAATTCTTTTGTTGGAATATTACATAGCGAAACATATTTGTATTATTGAGTAATGTAACCTTTCCTCAATCTCGCATTCGATGGACTGGAACATTCCACGAGTGTAAACTGGAACCGATTGAGTCTTTTTCTATTGGACTTTTTTGTGTCGATTTTGGAGTATGTTGCCTGTGACTGCCAAATTGTGATTTGTAAATTTTAAATTGTAAGTTTACATTTCACTACATTATTTCGTGTATCGAACGGATTACTTTTCATATTTTGCACTATACTACATTTGTATGCATATATAATGCTGTACAGTAATATTCCTCGAATCCCAACATATGTTCTTCAACTAAAAATATTACAAATAAATGTATGCAAGTAACCAGAGTAGCTCGTCATAATTTGCTTGAATCATAATTGTACTGCATTAATTTTTCTTTTGTGCCTTGTTTTTTTATCACTACAAAAATGTTCTATTCATTAAAGTTTAGTGTTTGAATTTAATAGAATGATGAAATATTTTGTCAGCAATTTATACCTTCTACAGGAGCTTAGAATTCTCGTCGTGGAGCTTAAATACAGAAAACATATATTTTAATCTTTCAAATTTTATCTCGATGGGTTTATCTTTGGTATTCCGGTAAAATCTATCCTGACACTCGATAAAATTCGTTAACCCAGTAAGATCTTGGTTTACTGTACTTGATATCTTGTATTAGAACAATAATCCAACAAGGAAGACAGATATAAACACAGGTTTATAGCATATCACTTAATATATAGTTGCTAATTACAGCACTAACGAGAAATTATTTAGAACAATATTATAAATAGAACAGTATTTTTAAATTTAAGTGAGCGAATTTTTCTTAAAAATTTTGGCTCGAAATGCCTCATCACCGTAAACGATAGCCATCAAATCTGGCTTGTTTACAAAGTTAATCTCTCTATGTCAACTGTATTAAACTGTTAAAGAACAATAATCCAACAAGGAAGAGAGGGAGATCGGTGCCTTTCTACATTTATTTACAATCACCGCCTACCAATTACACTTAAACAAAAATTTACAAAATGTACAAGGGCCTCCAAACAGCCCATACATTCACTTAACCCTCTTTTGCGGTCAGGACAAATTACATCCAAACAAGGAAATCCCACCTTATGTGGTCAAGAATCAAATGTACTCTGAAATCTTTCCATGATCCATATGTTCTCACTTAGACTAGACGAGGCAACCCCTGGCGGTATCAAAATCAATTATTTCCAATATATCTTGAAGAACTTTTTGTAATAACTTTGGGATTTGAGGGATACTTTCAAAGAATATAGTTTACATTAAAAAAAGCGAAGGTAATAATATTAGTATTTTATTTTGAGTTTTACATAATTCTGTGTCACGCATAATTAAAACTACGAGTGCATGAATTATTTACATAATATTTACAATGCATATTTTTCACAAATAGCAAAAAATAAGTGAATTATAATAATGAAATTGTACAAACTAACTGTTGAATTCTAAGATTTTATTTTATTTTTCAGAATACGTATGTTATTCTTGAGAAGGAAAAAAAAATAAAGCTCAGTTTTATGAACAAAACCATTAAAATGAAAGTTCAATTTCTTAAATTATTCATTAATAAGTAGGGTAATACGTTATCTACGTTATACCCTACGGGGTAATAGGGGTAATAGGTTATCTACGTTAAGAAGAATATAGAATTTATCCAATCAACAGTTGAATCAACTAAAAAAACTATGGTGACTGTTAGAGAACAATTTTATGAGTGTACATAGCAATTTGAAAATAAAATAAAAAGTTAAGTTTTGATGAGTTCATTACTAACTCAACTTACTTACTATAATTTTAGATACTAAGTACACGAAAGCAGTACATATTTTTCATACAGTTAAACCTTTGTAACTCACAATACTGTAATGTTATAGTTATGACTAAGATTTCATTTATTGTTTTAAAGATTTAGCTACTTCGTCAACAACGAGTGTTAAACATTTCTCCCAGCCGTTTTTTATCTTTTTAGAAGGTCACCATAGTAGAATTCAGAATATTGAACTCTTTCTTGTTCATATTATGGGATACTTCAGTCTAGGGTTTTCTGAAACCAAACAAATCAACATGAATAGCTGTAATTTACAATATTACGTACATAAGAATAAATTAGTATGCAGGATAAATTTTAGCCAGATATCTATAAATTATTTCTTAGAAATACTTAAACCTCGATATAAAGACTCGAATTACTAAAAGGTTTGATTGAATAAGAATAGTCCTTAGCCATATCCTTTTTATTTGTTACAATTTTCACAACTCTCTCAACTGGAAACTTCATATATTCTCTTCGTTATTTTCTCTTTTCGACATGGTTCACATGAATTCCCAAGCATTTCCTTCAACGCGTTATTAGTCGGACAAACCCGTAGTAGATAGAAATGTAGTAGTTGTTGTTGGCACCAGGCTATAACGGCATCTTTCATCTCACTAACAGAATGAATGCAAATTCATTCAAGTTTCTATTTCTTTAATATCAAACAGAAATACAAAGTATAAAATTGTAAGGCGACGTCTCGCTTCTTCAACCTCATCTTATTGTGATTCGATATATTCTTCAGTTTTCAGCACATCAACGACACTTGAATAAAAAGAACAATAGAATGAAAATAGTGGACGCATGTAGCTTTCAAACACATCATGAATTGTGGAAACAGAAACCAAAAAAGTTGTGGACTTGGAACTATTACTTTTCAATTATGTATCCTAATATTAACAGCACCGACTATATAAGAACATTGAAACATCTTCTATGAAGATCTTAATTTCAATTATAATCTTTCCGATAATTTTTTTCTAATATAATTTGCTGTATTTCTTACGTATGTAGTTTGTTGTTCTTCCTCACTATCATTCGGGGATCAAGCTTATATTAAAAACTTGGAAGTTACAGCATGTTTCAATTTTTATTTATTTGCATAAATTTTATAGAATAAACGCAAAATCGCAAGAATCAGAGATAGAAATAACAAAAAGGAACTATTTTTTATAAAACGACGTAATGGTTAACATCAGAAATTATAGTAATTTTAACACCAATGTAGGAGGAACGGGTAAGAAAGAATTGTCCCATTGTAGCTCATGCTGTAAGAGGCAACTAAAATGGATACCCAGAATTTTGGGTTATAGCCAGGCCCCCTAACCTTGGAAACAATGTCAAGGGACTGGACCTCTGCGTTGGGGAAGCTCGGAGGCTTGCCTTCTTTAGGTAGGTACGGGCATTATGGCCCAGAGGCACCCTAGTGATCCTTTTCTTTTTCATTGTCTTTACTGTCTTGGGTAAAATGCTGTCATTGGTAAACACAGATGACGAGCACCCGGAAAATACTGCGATCTTTTTCTATTTTCGACCCTCCTTCTTATCAATCAATTTTTTTTTTTCAATTTCTTCACGTGTCTGTATCGCAGCTTCACACTCACTCACTTACATTGTTTGGCGCAGCATGGCCACATCTGACTCTGGTGCCATTAAATTTCCCTATCATTCACTCAGTATACCAATTTTAAATTTGAGGTAAGGAGAAATAAACGTTCTTACGTATTCTTTTCATAATAAAAGAAATGGTTAGGAGCAAACTTAAATGTACAGCACATTTAACTGAACATTCGTTAACCGGAGATTTGGATTCTAATTTTTTCTGATATTTGTTGTATGTAGTATTTGTGAACCTTCATATATAATATGAAAGCATTTAATGCATTTATATCAAACCAGTTCTGAAGTAAAATTATTGCTGATAATTATGCTCTCTTGAGCGAAATGTTTTGTATGATATTTATTTAACAGAACAATTTCTATACCAGCATGACTTCCTGTTCCAGCACTCAGTAAAAAATATATTTTTTCCACAATCTATAAATTTATTTTAACAAATATTAAACAATGTTTTAACTTTAGAGAAAATACAGTTCACTTTTATTGGCAATATAATATAATGTAAAATCTTGTTATAAACTATATTTTCCTTCCCCTTATGTGATTTATACATAGCTTCTATTAACTTTATTGTTCATAATTTCCCTCCTCGCTTTTCGTGTATTGTCTCAGTAAAAATGACTCTTTCAAAATTTAATACAATTTGGAAGGCACTAGCTATTGCTTCCGCAGAGCTTGTAAGATTTATGGCATAAATATTTCACTGAAAGCTATATTTAAAGATAACATTAAAATAATTTATAACAATATTCGCATAAAATGCAATTCACGTAATGGAAGAAATATTTTAGCATTTTATGAGATTTAACACTAAAATAAATTTTAAAACTTTCAGATGTAGTTTTAATATACAAATATATCGTTTACAATGAAACAAATTGCACGTTTTTGATTCATATAATTTTATTATCATTATAAAGGTACACTCTATGTAATAAATTTGTTTATGTTACAGGAAAATCAGTGAGGTGGAATATATGTTATACTAAAAAAATAAATGCAAAAAAGTAGTTAAGTTCTAAAAATTAGAAAAAAGTTTATATTAAATTTTATAATTAGGAGAAACATATGTTATATATTTATTAAAATGTTAGGTGAAATTCTGTTACACTAAATAAAACATTAATGCAAGATGTTTATGTTCCAGGAAATCCGCGAGATGGAATATATGTTATACCAAAAAAATAAATTGAAAAAAAGTAGTTAAGTTCCAAAAATTAGGACAAGTTCATCGTATATTTTATAATTAGGCGAAAAATGTGTATGTGTGTTATATTCATTAAAATGTTCCGTGAAATTCTGTTACATTATCAAAACATTCATGCAAGAGGGCATTTTTGTTCCAAAAAATTAGAAAAATATCCTGCAATGTTTTATAAGTAGTGGCAAACATTTATTATAACAGTTTTCTACAAAAATATTACATATTAATACGCATTTAATAATATTTTCTTCCTTGGCTCTTCTAAGTGTTATTAACAGAGGACGTTTCTTTTTTATCCGAGACATAACTCATTATCTGCATTTTTTCATCATTATCTCTAGCTCTGTGTTCTAATTTTGGCAAATCGTGTGTTGTCGTAGATTGCTAGCGTTTTCTGAAATACATTTAAAAATTTTGTTTGGTGCTAAAAACTTGTGGAACTTTAATTGAATTTAATTCTTCTTTGAATGGAAATATTTACATTTAGGAAACATTGCTGCAACAGTTAAGCTATGTATAAGTAGTTTTCTTACGTTTTGAAGAGTATAATCTTAAGTTCTTTTGGTTTTTTTTTTTTCCTCCTATGTTATCGACTGAAATATCTTAGTATATTCCAGATGTTATCCCTGCTAGATTTGTTCTGCTACTCTTCCACCTGTAATTTTTGGGTATCTTCAAGGGTCATATCGCCAATTCCGCCCCCCCCCCGCCTCTAGATTCTTAACGCACTCTACTGTTGCATCTATTCTATTTTGTGCCGGCTCGAGTGGATCTTTACATTAAGACTCCTCAGGCTATGTATTTTTCAAACAAGCGTGTAATGCCGTTAGTTTTATTTCTTTGATGTTTGAATTTGTTACATTATAATAGTCCTAAATGTATTGTAAAAAGTGTTCAATTGTCCAAATCTTCTATACATTAGTCGTTTACTTCATTAAAAATTGATTATAATGATTTCCTGATGCAAGCAATTTTAAATTTGGCTATAATTTCATGATTTTACAACTGAAGTAAATAAATTGTATTACGTAGGCTCTATAGAGTTTTGACCTTCAAATACTTTGGAGAGCTTTAATATGATGTTGTTCGAATAGGAGATTCCATCCGATGAATGAAACGTGATCAAAAAAGATTAGATTAAAATATGAATTGGTTCGAAGAATTGCATTTTTATACAGAGAGGAATTTAATATTTGGATTGGTTTGTGGTAGAGATAATGAGCTGAAGAGTTATTAGCATGCTACATCTGTATACGAGCCACGTTGAGTAAAGAGCTGTAGTAGATAACTCAGAGATAATCTACAAAAGGTAAAGGACCCGAATCTTCGTCTATAAATCTTCGATTGACTCGAACCTTAGTGGTTTGGTAAGATAAATACAAAGTTATTGTATTTAAAGTTAAATCAGACGTATATAAGGACTTTTTCCCCACATGTAATAAATTAGGGATTTACTATTAATTATTCATCTCTGTCTATCATTCAACAAAAAAATAACTTTATTACCACCTCAGTGTGATTTTCTATTAATTAGACATTCATCTCTGATTCTTTTGCTTGTGAAGTTCAATGGAAATTTATCAAGTGATATCAGAGAGTTCAAATCGTCTTTAGTGGTAAGAAATCATTTGTACAAATTAAAGTTCTAGGATATCGTAACGTGTAAGCATTTTCCACATTTCTTTAGCCGTGTTAAAAGTAGCCATTCTACAAAAATGCTATGTCGAAAAAGAGAAATCGTGTTACGAATTTTGAAGATTTATGTACCAATTTAAATACAATCTTCTTGTTTTGTATGGATTTAATTATGTGAGGTTTGTTATCAAATTCCTACTATTAGCTCTCACTCTCTCTATATATAACTTGCTCAAATTTTCAGTCGTTAATAAAATACTTTTTGTTCATCCACTCAAGTTCAAATACATTTTTTTAAACTTGTAGTGGATGACACTAGAATTAAATACAACTTTTCAAATATTAATTCATTTAATTAAATTTATTTGGTGAAAAGGCAGTTTAGCTCAACCACTTGGCGCGATTTCAAAAATTGCCGAACTTGGCGATTATTTTTTTTTTTTTTTGGCTGAACGTTAAGTCCGCGAAGCGGTCCAGGGTAGCCACATTTGACAAAATACCGCCATATAATTCCTGTCACCAAGGATGGTTGCGCTAAACTGCATTCCAACCATTTAATTTACCGGATGAATTAAGAAGCAAGCCAATGCTTCTACAATGTCAGTTGTCTTGCAATGACAATTTCGGTAGAGCGTCGGCGTAGAATCTTCATACCTTCGGATCGAATCTCTTCGAAGCATAAAAATTTCTTATTTGATTTTTAAATAATTAAATTTAATTCTATATATGAGAAAAATATTTCTTTTATATAAGGTATTTAGCAGGATATAAATTTACGAATAAATACCGTCATTTTCGAAGCGTGTAATTCTCTGGAAAAAATTTCTTCTGCCATTTAATATTGTGATTCTGTCATATGTATATACATATTTATATTAATTGTAATTATTTAATAAAGAGTAACTAAAAGAAAAATTTTCTTTGTTGACTTATGTACGAGTTTATTTTAATTTTTTTTTCGTATTACTTGTTTTTATTGCGTCATTTAGAAAGATGATAATCTGTTTTATCGACTATGTGTGTTTGTGACTCCTTCCTAAAAATTACTTTCATTTTAAGAATAAGATGTTGTAAATTAATTTAAAAATAGAGTGAAATTCATCTTCTTGTACTTAAAATTCCTACCACAATTAGTCGCAAGGAGGTATATAGAGAAGAAACTAAATGAGAAACAGTATTCCTAAAGGTTATATCGTGCTTAGAAGATGCTGCTATGACCCTCCAAAATAAGTTACAATTAACAACAGAGGAGTAAATACTCCTAACAACTGGAGTGACAGGGTATTCCTTTCTAATCAGGTTGTTAAAGGTGATATTAGTGCTATTGAGGTAAATTGTCTACTGACCCGAAGGTCATGTGATAAAATCTCCTCCGTCATATAAGTTCCACCACCCTCCCCCGAAAGAGTTGACTGTGACCTATGAATCCTATGACTTGAACACTAAATGACTGCATGCAGGAAAACTCAAGAAAATACTTGCCACGAAAATCAAAGGAAATTACCATACTTATAAATCATTTCTAATAATAACGGATATGGAGCCTATGCCATTTTGACCTACTATCTCGACTAGAGGCTGCCGATAGCAACAATGGAAATTTTCCAAATTGTACTTATTACAGCAAGAGTGTATATCCGTTTCAGTAATGGCTGGAAAACATCTTTCTCTAAATATAGTTCAGAAAGGCCCCAAACGATATTTTTTTCTACCCAGAAAGGATTGTGCATCGGCCTCCTTCCGCAGATACTAACAACTACAGAGTAAAAGCACCCAAAACTGATCCAAAAGGAAACGACCTTAGTGATCAGTAGTTAAAGGCGCTGATAGTATTTAACGGGTAAGTTGTCTCCGAACCTAATGAAAGGGTATCCGAATTTTCTTTTTACCAAATTCATCCGACTGGGCACTCTTATTGTTGGATTGAAGCGTTTTTGAAATTTTGACTTCGTACTTTATTTACACAGGCTTACCACTTGTATTAATTATAATTGAAAATATTTAGAAATTATGTAGAAAAAATTGATAAATCGACTATTTGTTATAATTATTGATATATATGTATCAAAAACATTTTTGCTCTTCTATGAGTTTGAAAAATAATCTTTTTGTCGCTTTTTTTGCTTACGTGACCATCAGTTATCAAAAGAGAATATTGACAAGGAATTAAATATAAGTTCGAGAAATTAAGATCAAATTTCAAAAATTGCTGCAAATTTGAATTTATAATTACATAAATCTAAGAGAGAAACGTATTGTGTTTTTCTCCCTTAGAGTTTTGTGGAAAAACATATTTTTGTGTATATTATATATAAACTCTTACCATGAACGTAATATCTCTGTAACATATTTGTACATTAAAGACAACTCTCAATTTTACTAAGATTTTAAAAAAAAACCATAAAAATATGATTAAAAATCACGTTTCTGCACTTGGATAACGTATCAACACTTTTACTTCGTGCAGTAAAATATTAAATTAATTCTTCTGTAAACACGGGAATATTAAAATACTTATACGCTAAATAATACTTAAATATTTAAGTATTTGTGCTGCAAAACATATTAATATTTATCCAGATTTCAAAACTCTGTCTTAACATATAAATTATATCATACTTCTGTTTAAAAATGAATAAACTCACGCTTGCAGTAGCTTAATTCTATTCAAATTCTTCACCATTTTATTTCTTCGCGCTAAAATAATAATTCCTAGCTTGAAATTATAACATCTTTTGTGTCTTTCCCCTCTTTTTTCTCCCTTTAAAATAAATATTCCCCATCAGAGTTGGGATCGTCCAATGAAAACATCTTTCCGGAAACACCACGTCTTCGAGAATGAAGATTTGTCGTCCGAGAAAAGGGAAGAAATAAAAAGGAAATCCCTGCACGTGATCTACGTTTCTTATGATGGATTATCACCTCTTGATGAATCGCCTTTTAGGTCTCTTTTGTTGAGCGGCCTGCCTTACTTCTAACGTCTGATTTATTGGATCCAGTGCTTTCTCTGTTTTGCTGTTTTCCTCTGCTGTTTATGGTGCCGACTGTATCCGGTATGAACGAATCCAGTTTTGGAAGTTATGTTTTGCAATTAAGTGATCATTTTTCTTCTCCGAGGATTGTTGGGTTTGAAACTTTTTCGGACTTATGGGAAGCTTAATTTATCTTGCTGGATAGTAACACAAGGTAATCTCTCGGTGACTTTTTTTCCAAACAGAAATTTTAATGCTTTTTTTTCTTTCAAAAGAACCTGATGATTCGTATGCACGGAATTGTTGAGAATTGTGTCATCCATTATATATCTTTGGAAACTTGCACCGAGTGCCTCGCAGTGGCTTTCGCTTAAAAATCAAATTTGCAGCATTTTCTACAGGAACTTTATCAAGTAAAGAAATCCAAGACTGAAAATGTTTCCTTTAGTTGGAATCGTATAGAATGATCAAATAATCGTGTAAGGCGAAAAAACGGAGAGAAGGAAAAACTTAGAATTATAAATTATGAGCATTACTCAAAAGGGACTCGTGAATGAAATGGGGTTACTCACTGTAGTATTAATTGTCAATTAATTGTTTTTCCTTTTGCTATAATGTCTAAGATTGTAACACCCTTCAAATCCGCAAAATCATTGCTATAAACTTTTCAGGCCGTCTTCGCCACCTTTTCTGCAAATTCATCATAGGAATCTGCTCCAAATTCAAACCCTATCATTCGTATTATTTCTTAGTTTCCAATGTAAAGGTAACCATGGTAGCCAAGTGTTCATGACAGTGGCCGGCATAGTCACGCACAGTCAATCAGCGTCACATTTTTGGTGCTGTTTAACAGATGATAGCATAAGATGGTAACACAAATTTACCTTAGCAATGTCTTCTGCACAGATACTTTCTGCTCATATATACATATTTCTGCCACGTCGAGTTGACGACGTTGAGATCTAAATTCGGAGTTATACTCCTAGAAACTAAGGAACACTCAAACCGAAATCCATCAGCTGCAAATAAGGTGAAGATGATTTCATAGATCGGAACAGCTATGATGATGATTTTGGGACGCAAAGGGCTTCATTTCCAAGGAATTCTTAGAAAAACGAAAGAAAGATTAAAGAACATTGAGTTACCCCATTCCATATATATATAGTTTAGGAAGAGTAGGTTAAAATGTTATTTTGCTTCATAGTTGAGGTTAATGCTTTGCAGCTAGATGAAATCAAACCTTTTAGGGCAACAAGTGGACAGCTTTAGCTCTTTTCTTATTGTAATAACCCCTTCATAGTTAACTTAAGGAAGTAAAAGGTTTCCTCAGTGAATTGTCTTCTCTAGAACGGTCGTCATTGCAAGAAACTTGGTCGTCGATGACCCTGGCAATGATTTCATCATCCATCAATATTTTATAGTCAGTATCAATAACATCATATTTGATTATTTCTTCAATACTTCAGTCGCCATATTCTTCAAATCCTAAGTATTCTTTCAACTGCCTTGCCAATTCTGATACAAATGGGCCGTTGGGTAGCTCATCAAGTGTAGTTATAGAGTCATCTGATAGAAGGAGATTATTTCAAGCTTTTGCTATCGTCTGTTACTTTAGAATAGGCATGTCAAGGTCACTAATTTTTCTTTCGGTTACCATAGTAGCAATAAATGTATTATTACGTCTGCATTTATTCTCAATGCTTCAGTTGAAGTTCGAGTTTCTTTGCATTTGGACGTGCTTTATGTTAAAAGTAATGTATATTTTAAATGTCCATAAAAACGTGTTTCTGTCTTTCAAAATGATATTTTTCTTAAAAATGAAAGTATATAAATTATTAAAACATATCTTTATAAAATATTAATATAATACCTGAGAATATAAAAATTTATTTAATTAAAAATGTTCCAATGAATTGCTTAGTTCTGTTATACAAATGTGTAAGAAAATTAAATATATTTATTTACATTTTAATAATATATATTTAAAAAAGGTTACACAGATTTTAAGCAAATATTTTAGTGATGCAGATTTAAAAAAAAAAGCTAGATTTACCGTGAAAACGAAATTTCGTTTTCATTACAAGCCTGTTTAAGAAAATAAAGCGAAGTGGGGAAAAAAGAGATGTTCATTCTAGACTGTTATTATCATTGTTACAGACGGCTGAGGGATGGTACAATCTGTGATCTTGAAGTGCCTATTGTAAAGTAACAGACTATATTGCGTTGTCCTTGACAATATGCCAAATTTCGACTGGAAAGTACTCAATATAGACTGACAACAACGTGCCATTACGTTCAGTCGTTATTCAAACGAAGCAACAACTACAGTCCGATCTTTTATGCGTGAAGGCTAGCCACTGTTTACAACAACGAAGTTAGATTACACATGTTGGGCGGTTGGCAGAGAAAGAAAAAGTACAAGAGAATCAACTTTAGAAGGGTCTCCATATTGCTCTAAATTTAAATTTACTTACTGTGTGACGGCAAACCATTCCTGTTTGCCTCTTGAGCCATAGCTCAACTCAATATTTCAACACTAAAACTCAATTAATTGATCAAAGAGCAGTTAGGACAATAACTACAGTATTTATAAGTTATTTCCTAATATAACAAAAAATATAAATGCTCTCCCGGACAAGGCCTTAACTATTCTAACTCGATCTACCAGTAATAATCCAACTGAATCTTACCACTAAGGCTATCTTGACTTCTAACACACATTAACCAGCCGATAACTTATAACAATTCCTGGCTCCGACTTCAACTTCGACTCTGGAACAATTGCAGAACACTAGGGTCGCTCAATCTCAACCTCTCTATCTTGACTCTCAGTCTGAGTTTATAAATTTCCTAACTCTCCTGCTTCACTTCATTTCTACCTGCTTTCACTTTACATAATCACGTTTCAATTTTTGGTTGGGCAAAGGTTGTTTAGCAAAAGCAATCAATCTTAATTAAAAGTCCCCAAGGTTAGTGAAGAGAAAACCGTGAATTTCCCAACTTCACAACTGGAAGAATTTTGGTTATCCTTTGCTTCGACTGATTGATATTTGGATGATAATCGATGTTCTTATGTGTAAGCATATATATATAATGAAAAGTTAAATGTAGTTTTAAAAAAATGAGTGTTTAATATCTCTATTTTGGAAACTGCTTATCAGAAGAAAAAAGGGGAACAATAATTTAGGAAAAAGCAAGTTGTGGTGCAATTAAAATTATGTCTCATATTCACAGATTTTAAAATCCACTTATTCTTGCTACATTTACCTACTACCATTTTCACCCCCCAACACTCTTTCTTTTCTATCTTTCCTGAACTAACATTTATTGTGTAAGACATGCTAATCGGCGTGCTTTTTTGTTTGGGTGTGATCATTATCCTACCAGCATAAAATTACTCCTGAATTCTTGAATAAATATGAATAAAAAGATCTATGTCCGACTACTTTTATTTAAAGACAACAGCAAGTAATTTGTAACTTCCATGAGAATGTCTCTGTCTGTCTCTCTCTCTCTCTCTCTCTCTCTCACACACACACACACACACATGTATATATATATAATCTGTAACAATATATATAAGGTACAGTTTCAGTCAAAGTATCCAGTTAATAATCAACATTTGGTTTCTTCGGATATTATAAGTTCTTAGCGAATAGCAACTGTTTTATTCTGTAAGTCTTGTGTCTTGTTTATGCTGAACGATGGAGATATTATTGCATAACCATTATTAATTTTCTTCATTTATACCCTTTATAATTTGAACTCATGTAAACTAAAAGAGAAGATACAGTAATTTCTAAAATTATGCTTTATTTGAAATAATATGATCTTTTCAGTTTATTACTTTGTATTGTGGATAGTCTATACAAAATTCTTTGAGAATGCTGTAATTTCAAGTATTTTTAAAAGCTTGATGTAAAGAAATTAGAAACTCAAAAACAAATCACTTAATTCAAACAAATATTAGTGTCAAACATTTGATAAATATTTTCATCGAACAAACTAGTTTTATAAACCTTTCTAGACGAAACTCAATTTGGAGTAGTTGTTATTTATTGTATAAAGTTTAGTAATGTCTTTATACTAGTTCTGAGAATAAAAGTTTCTTCGAAAGTTATTATTTAACCGTTCAATTCTTTGCAAGAAAAGTAGAGTTTATTTAGCATTTCTAAATTAAAAGAATGAATTTCGCTTAAATGAATTTGTAGCTTGATTTTCGGAAAGTATAATATTTGTATCGAACACTATAATAACTGCTAGGATATATTTTTTTTAATTTTTTAACTTTATAGACATCTTAAAGTCTTATTAAATTGTCAATAAGTTCAAGACTCCATATGAAGATACGTTAGAGAAAGACAATGCACAGTTTATTAACTCTCAACAAAGAATAAACAAAGTTCCTCTCGAACTCTTGAATCGTTCTCAACTGAGTCAATCCTAGTTTGCATTCTAATAATGTAATATTAGTTTACTTAATCACACATTTTGATTCACACATTTCTTGTTTATGGCATATTCAATTCATATTACTCTCTAACTAGGAATTACGTTTAATTATAATTTGTCACTTCTCTATCACCCTTCTCTTTCCTTTCAATTATATTTTTCTTATATATCAGTGTCTCTATTTAAAAAACATCACTATACTTCATATAATTACCATTGATCGTATATTAAAGCTACCAAAACATCCCCGAAGTTTGTGAAGAGAAAATCGCAAATAGCCCTAAAGTCACGTAACAACAGCAATATATATATTTATATAAATTATAAGAATCTTTAAAAGGAATGTTAGTAATATCTACAATCTAATAAGGATTAATTATTCACATAATGGGGCCCTTAGTTTTCATATTTTTAAAATATAACATACATCTGCATGTCAAGGGTAAAACGAACATGGCAATTTGTATTGCTTAAAAAATAGTAAAGATTAGAACATGTATTATAATTTAAATATCAGTAGTCCAAATAATAAAATGTGCAAGGATTTATTGAAATATATTCATTAACAAGCGACCTTTAAAGCTATACAGTACTCATTTTCAAAAACTTTTCTTTGGAGGCAGTAATATTAAAAGTAATTTATGTATAGTTTTCAGACTATATTATTAAAATGATTTTGAAAATAAAAAGTCAATTTAACTAGCCCTTATTTTAAAATTTAGAAACATTTAAAATTTGTGAAGTTTTTTTTAAACTCTTATAAAATACACAATTTTTGAAATTTTTTAATTATTTTGAGTGATTTACGTTTCTTATACAATTGCAAACAAAAGTTAGTATGGATTTGAAAATCGGTTTCCTTGTTGATTTTTAATAATTATTTTTCTATCTAAACCTAGGAAAAACACAAAATTTTTTAAAATATTATCTTTAAAATTTCTTAAAAAAATAACTAGAGATCCCAGACTTAAATACATACTAAATTTTATAGAACATATATATCTAAGTATCTATAAAAAAATTCAAGACTCTATCGTGAACAGAAAAAAAAAGTCTCTGGGATTAGAAAAAAATACTTCTTCAAAAATAAAAGTCTGAGAAAAATGCATTTAAAGTTTGTAAAGACATAAAACAAAAACTAATAATGCTTGAAAAGCTCTAATTTTTATATATATTATTTTATTTATTATATAATATACGAAAATACTACTTTAATTAAATATGATTGAAAATATTTTTACTTATGCAAAATATGTTTTTGCAAAATATCGATATAGCATTTGTTACGATGACAGATTATTCAACTTAAAGTTAATATAATAGTTTCACACAAAAATTTTAAGACACAATACACTTATTAAAAATAATAATGATATAAATAAAAGTTTAAAAAGGTTAAAAACCTTCAGGTTTGTACATAGCACCTACTTTTTTTTCAATTTTTAGTCGACGCAATTTAGCAAGTTTTATTTTTTGCTGCACGACCTTAAAATTTGCAGATTTTATTTTCTTTCTGAAATAGGTTCTCCTATAATCAGTAAAATACGCTAAATGTTCTGATGACAAACTTGTTGGAAGGCAATTAGCATCTTGAAATGTTTTTAGAGCTCCTACTGTTCTAACATTAAATTCAGATATTGAACTCGACACGGCAATCAACACACGACTCCTAGAAGCTGTATTTTCTTTGGAACATTTGTTCCATATCATCGAATGTAATGCTTCATTAGAATTCTGTGTCAAACCTCTGATACACCTGCTTAATAATTCAGTTGATGCTAATCGCTGATAAATCGGCAAGATTTTGAGCAAATATTCTTCATTAATTGGTGTTTTTACCCAGTCTTTATGAAAACCTGGTGTCTTTCCACGTGCTATTGATGACTGGTAAAAACACCAAGAGTCTATATCAGAAGGGCACTTTTCATGTTGTGGCTTCTGGTCTGTAGATATGGAATGAAATAGGGTAGCATAAATTGTAATTTTCATTGCCTCTACATCACCTTTATTTTTGCGTATAGCATTAGTGTAGCATGTAGTTAGTTTTTTTTTTTTGTTGTCTCTTCATTCAAACTACCGTGCTTCTTTCCTCCCAGAGTTACACCTTTCACTCGCCAATTTTTTACTGTCTGCCTCAAAGCTGTTCCCAATATTTTGCTCACATGGTTGATCCATTATTCTTTTTTAATTTGAACCTTATTTTCATACACATTCCTTTCTTTTAATTCTAAGAAAGCCTTAGAATCCCCATCATAGATCATGGTTGTGTACCAGAAGCCAATACTCTCAGATCTTTCCCATAATTTCACAGCTGCATTTACTTCCATTGCACTAAATGATCCGACATGTGTTGCACTACAAACATCCTGATGTTCTTCATACCAAATACGAAATTCAGCACTGTCTTCTCCAAATGCAAATTTAGTCTGTTCACATTCTCCTCACAGCTTTGACATTACTTCGTAGTCAATCACAAATCCAATCAGCAAGTCGATAACACATTCCAGTCCGATGTTTGAAGTATGTCCTCTTGTCAACCAGCTTCCATCATATGACACTCCAATATCGACTTCATCATTCCTTGAGCCATACGCCTCAATGACATCTTTACGAATATAAAGCAACGGCTGATTTGATCCAACGAGATGTCCGTTCAGAACTTTTGCCTTGTAGGAATTAAAAGTTTTACTAGACATTATATTTTAATTCATATGCATGCAGAATTTTTCCATCCCCGAGTAGCCACAAGTCCCAAACTTAACATACCCATCTCATACTTACATCAAATGGGGCATTAAAAATTGATGCTTGCTAACATTTGATATTTGATTAATTTAGTATCAACCAACTGTTTTGAAGAACATGTTTCACTTTGGGTTTGGTCACAATTAATACATACAACATTCATTTTATATACAAATCCATTTCTTTTTTCCCAAAGCAAATTTTTAAAGATGCACTATGGCAAATATTGCATAAATGATCTGTAAACAAATTTAAACATTCAGTATCTACTATAATGTAATTTGGAACATCACTGAAATATTTACTTTTATCTGTAGCACTCGTTTTCAAAACATTTGTATTCTGAAGTCTTGTAGTTATATCAGCTAAAGGCTGGTTTTTAGAATTGTCATTTTCAGCGTTACTCCATCTCTTAGAAATATTGCGACTCTTCTCAAGCTGCGAAAGTTTTGTCCGTGGTATTTTCTCAACAGAAAAAACTTAACTTAAACAAAGTAAAAAAGCTTTTTAGTTATATAAATTATATGCAGAATAAATATTGGTCTTGAGAAAAACCTTTTTTTTTATCAGTTTTAGCTAAATAACTATAAGCTCACCAAAAACTCAAAATATAAATAAACAGAAACGATTTTAGTAGTGAAAATTGAAGTTAATAACCACTTCTCTGCAAATATTGATTTTATTAAAAAAATATTAGTAATTAATTAAATTTAAGAATGGAAAAATGCTTTAAAAGGAAACCAAAACTAACCACGTCCCTTCAGCTTCCAAATATAGTGACTGGCAATACTCAGAAAACTTCAAATATCATAAGAACTAATTCATTATTATTTCTAAAATTTGTAGCCAAGATTCCCAATCGTATGGGCTACAGGAAAATGCAAAAAAAATTGATAAATTTGTCATTTTTAGGATACTGTGAAGCCTTAAAAATATTATAAAAACTTGTTCACTTATATGCTCTGGAAAATTTCAAAGATGAACATAGTACTCTTTGCATCCGGGAAAAAAGTTACGCAAAGTATAGAGTTATGAGTGACCGTCTTTTTCTGCTTTCACTAGTAATGAAGAGAGATATTAAAAATATATTTTAACACACACACAATAATGGATTCCCCTTAAACGTCTTATCAAATTTAATTAAAACTCGCATAAGAATAGTTTCTTACCTGTCAAATTATACATACTCTTATTTAATAGTTACCAGTAATCAAAGATATAATTGGAAATGGGATTGAACGTTATTTCGGAATTTAAGGTAATTTTTAAGACAGTTGTTTTTTTCTTGTGAACCTCAAGTTTTTTTTTTTTTTTTTTTGTGAATTTGGGTTCTTCTAAATATGTTATGGATAATTGTTGCAAATTGCCAAGGTTTTGTATTTCTTTTATTACTTCTATCGTTAATTTCCATTAAAGAGGAAACCATTCCATGGCTTAAGTCTGTGAAAGAAGCGGACATGCTCAATATTAAATATGTTTGCCTAAGTGTAGATTTTAATTTTGTTTTTGTATAAAATTCGCATTAAATTTTAACTAAACATTTAATGTAATTAAAAACAAATCGTACTTTGCTAGGCATTTCGCATAGCTAAATTAATGATAAATCAATGCATATATGTTAACTATTTCTGTTTGTAAAAATGCATTTATTTTCAATTTTTTTTTTCTTTCAGGAACTCTAGAAATGCATATCGAACGAATGTTGTCTTAAATTCAAGGAAACAAAGCAATATATTCAGACTTTTACATTCTTCTCTCCTGGACTCTTTGTTATCTTTTGAATTTTGCGTAATTGATAAATCGAATTCTGTCGGAATATATTCTGCGCAGACAATTTTTTGTGGTCTGTGCAGGCGATCATCGGGGGAAGTCCATCAGCAACATTCCTCAGATGCTGTTCACCACCCTCTGTGACACTGTATCGGTAAGATTTTGTTATTTATATGTTAAATGCACATTATTATAATCATCACATATACCATGCAGTCAAATATTTTAACGCATAAAATTAAATTAGCTGGGCTGAGAAGAGTTGTGCAGATATGATACATATCTAATTTCATCATAATGTGACTTTAATAAGTAGGATACACACATTTTACTTTAATGTAAAATATGTTTCTATTCACGGTAAAGAATATTTCATAAAATGAGGATTATATTTTATCGTTTGAAACAATGTAATTCTAAATATTAATTATAACGTTGGTTGATTGCCTCATTCAGTTAATCCGAAGGTCTGAAATCTCTTACCTTCGTCTCAATCTTTGGAATTTTAACATCGACAAAGGAAGCATAGCCTAAGACTACTGGATTCTTAATTTATAAACTTTATGCCAATAATCCTTGGAGCTTTGAATCCATGGGTAACACCTGACACAGACAATGATAAACGTAACATACGAGTATAATAGTGCTGAAGAGCACTATTAGGTGACTTCATATTAATTGTATAAGTTCGACTGATCCTATTTTACACCGTGTTGCTGTAAAGAAGACTATAATAGAGTTGCTTCACAAGGACTGCTGATTCAGGAAAGCTATCGCGATTTTTGGTGCCATTTTGTTTTCCGTAGTGAAAGCTTGAGCTAAAATAGGATTTTACCTATATTTTTAATACTTTAAATAATCTTATTGTATTGGAACTTTTTTGAGAAATTATTATTAATAGCAACATAAGTTAAAACAAAATTTTGTTCAAATTGCGTCATTTTTGTATATAAAAAATTATGTAGGATGAGTTAACAAAATAACTATAGGATTTTAAATTGATGTAACCTTAAAAGTATTAATTATACCCTTCGGTGCTAATAGAAGAAAAAAGATGTAGCATTTTTATTTCCATGTTTCCAATATTCCGTTTCAAACACCACATGTGCACTAATTCATATCGGAGATTCAAATAACCTCAAAAAATGGTTTATTTTCAGTGTTAAATACCACAAAAAAGATACCAACTACCGGAAATGCACTATACATTTGAGAATATGGTAAAAATTGACCATTTGTTTCAGTTCACATTGTATTCAGAATTAAATAAGGATCTTAACACTGTAAGTCCTCATAGCATTCAGTACCGGTATATTTAATTAGATAACACTGTTACGAGCATCACTTGCTAATTGTTCTCGAGCTAACTCAATTATTTTTGCTCTGCATCTCAGCTATAAAATCGTAATACTGGTAAATTTGAGCTGTAAATTATATTTATATATTGAAAAAAAAAAACTATAAACGCATTATTACAGCGATGTCGCATTATTATATCAATTTCTACATATTTCGGAATCAAAAATGACAACAAACTCAAAATACGTAACGCCTTCCTACACATAGGCAAATAAGTTCAAAGTTGCATCAAATGTAGATTAAAGTAATTTTTATCACAAAATGTAAATTTGAAACAAAAGTAAACCTGTTCATAGTAAAAGTTATGAGTATTTCATTTTGACAAAAGTTTTTATTAAAATTAAATATTTTGAATTTAATCATATTCGCATATTAATTTTGATTTAAATTAGAAATTAAGCAACATTTTTTCCAATTTAAAATATTTTCAATTTTGTATATTTATTCATTTAAAATTATAAGTATACAAAATTGAAAATATTTTCAATTTGTGATTTAATTTTAACCCTTAACTGTTCAGTTTGATTATTATAATATAATCCAATTAATTATGGGTATGGGCTTAAATAATTACAGTACGTACTTAAAAATACTTGTGGATCTTGAGTAAAGGAATGAACAATAAAAAAGATCTATGAAAATTGTAGCTATAATCCTTTATATTTTAATTAATTTTTATAATATTTCGAGGTATAAAATTTTTTCAAACAATCTTTGAAGTTTAACATAATGTTCCAAGGACATAGGGAACAATATGTTGAGATTTTTATATATATATATATATTTGCGTCTTCAAAAGGAACAATCTGAACAAACTTTCTTTTTTTAAATTTCTGAAGCTTAAATGCATAGTATTCTCTCAAGTAGTTCTTACTTTCCAAACGCACTACACTGACCTCGACTTTATGTTAGCCTTTTCATTGAAGAAATTTTCTTCTGAATTAAATAAATTACCTCTTAACAAGTTTGGTATAATTTAAGGTTGCTTCATGTTTTTATTTACAACTTCTTTGTACAGAATATAAGTATTTGCTGCACAAATCTCCTGTCTGCAAAAGAAAGTTATATCAGTTTGCAACTATCATTATCGTTAAGTTAAATAATATTTTATTACTTTTATTGATTTTAATGTATTGAACAATATTTCATAAAATAATCTGTCGTGTTAAGATAGATTCAATATCCCCGAATTCATACTTCTCGATGTAAGTCATGGATTTTGAAAACAGCAACGATTTAACCTATTTCTTAGGTATTTTTTTTTATTTAATTAGCTTATTAACTAACTTTATAATAAAATTTAATTTTTAAGGTTAAATGTTGAAAATTTAAGAACTCCTCCTCTTCCAACAATTCATTTTGAAAGTAAAAATCTAAAGCAGCAAATTTCTGGTTTTGCGATATTCAGTACATTTCACAACAAATTTCCTAAATAATAAAAATTATTTATATTGGTTTTTAATTGACCATCGAAACGTTCTTAAAGTATAATAAAATCCAGGTGAAGTTAAGACCAATCTCATCTATCTAAAATAAAACTGAGTTTCAGAATTCCTGGCAATTGTTTCCACCTGTCTTTTTCTACGTAAATGATCTAGCGCATTGATTCAACCTACCGGATAAGTACAATCCAACGAAAAAAAAGGGGGCGAAAAAACTGAGAGGGAATGATTAGAAAAAACGGATGATAAAAAGAAGAGGAAAAAAGAAAGAAATGGAATGGAATGAATAAAAAACGGAAGCAAATAGCTCTCTAGATCTTTTATCATTCCTTCCATCTGATGGAAGATAAACAGGCGACCGTCGACGAAGCGTTATTTTACAAAATAACAGAAAAACGTATCAATCATCGAAAAAGGGAAGGCATCCCTTTTAGCGTTTGAACCGAAAAGCTTCCGGAACAATGAGTCGGCTGGAATCGATGGACAAAAAGCTTCTTTCTATGAGACTCTGCTCTACTTTTTTTTTTTGTTTTGTTCTTCAGATGGAGGAAATAATCTTCTGGAAATGTCTACAAAAAATGATACATGTGTATCCTTTCTTCTTAGGTAGCCGATCAGAGCTTTTTTCAGAGATTAAATTGGTCCCCTTTCGTTGAAAAAAGCAGGATGGCATATTTTATATTTTACAGATGGATTGTCAAGGTTTTCGGTTGGAACCCGACCATAAATTCATGGATTTTCAGATTTAGTGTAATTTTTTCTGAAATGAGATGAATAAGTGTTGGATTTTTTTTATAGTTGTTTTCTACTTCCGAATCCTCTTTATTACTTTCTTCATTTTACATTTTTAATCTTATTTTAAGCAGAAGACGATGTTAAAATAAAAATGTCACTCACAGACTATAACAGAGTTATTTTATTGATATCTACGAATGAACGATATTCAATCCCTAAACTAATCTATCTGTGGCATTAGTCCCTTTACGCGTCTGATCCAACGATTTCTGCAGTAAATCGAGCTTTGTCTTACCCTACCAACCGGGTTCGAGTCCTTTGAGATTTTGTAGATGCGCATCCGAATTCTTGATCCCTTATAAATTTATCTGGGAATCACTCTTGAATACCCTTACTCAACTCAGGTCTGATACAAATGTTTTACTTGATAATATCAGATCGCTACCTTTATCACTCACTCATCTACCAACACTTGTTTTAAATGTATGACCACGGTAGACTAGAAGTCATGGCGGTAGACTCGAAGCGCTGGTTTCATCGAGTTGAGGGTGACATCCTCGTCACTTAATCAAAATTAAAAATTAGGAATCATTCAAAGCTCGCACTCACAAAAGTAGCGCTTGTGTTGCTTCTCAGAGCGACGTTAATAAACAATCACCCACTTGTCTTCAGCACTTCATTTCTTTTATATGCATGTTATCAAATCTGTTCACTACTCTTCACTAAATCTAATATAATATGCATAAATAACTAAATTTAAGTCACCATCAATGGGAAAGATATTCAGTTCAACTAAATCTCCAAAGTGTTTATTGAAAAGGAGGAAAGTGACGGAATCCATGCCTTACAAATAACTTGACAAATATAGGTCTCTCTTTCTTAAGTTACATATTCAGCTTTATTAACTAAATTATGCTAGCTGCTTCCGTTTTCCAATTTTTTTCATTATCAATTTCTTTGATGGTTATAAATGTAATTTATCTTCACTACACTACATAATTTCAAGGTGATTTGAGACTCGTTTCATTTTATTGGGTAGAATCTTAAGTCCAAACAATCGGATAGAAATCCAAAAGGCTAGTTGAAGGGAAAATTGTGATAGAGAACCATGTCTCAATTTGATGTACAAGTGAAGAAGGTTAGATTTTCCACCAAAAGTCTAAGGATGGAATAACAATCACAAGGTGTGAGCGAAAGCTAGATGATTGAGTTACTAACTCTAGTGTCATCCTTATTACTTGATCATTGGTCAATGTTACAAAGACCATCGTAACATCCACGATAATCAGGTGGTATAGACGTGACCAATGGAATAACAATCACAAGGTATAAGTGAAAGCTAGGCGAATGAGTTACTAACTCTATAATCATCCTTATTACTTGATCATTGGCCATCGTTACAAAGACTATCATAACGGCTTTGGTAATCAGGTGGTTATAGACGTGACTTTATGATTGTTTCTATCTGATCCTGAATTCAAACACAATAAGGAAGAAAAAAGTTTAAATTTTAAATTGACATTAAAATTAGAAAATCGAAAATTTTGACAAAAATGGCATTTTAAAGATGTACGGATACCTTAAGTTCGACCAATGGTGAGATGCAGAAGTTTGGAGAGGGGGTGTATTCTCCAAATTTTTCATTTTAAATCTGTTGGTCTTAAAGTTTTCCAGTGATGTGATGTAGAAGTTTGAAGAAGGGGTGCCAGCTTTGGTATAGATCATATCCCTTGACAATGCTTACATTTATGAGGTCCGACGACAAAACAATTCAAGTTTCTTCTAATAAAGAATAGATCTGTCAAATCATTTATAATCTGAAATTACACGTATGTATAGCCAAAAATTAAAATTTAAAGATGTTTTATTTCTTAATATTTTTATAAAAAGTGTTAACTTATATTTTTGCGAAGGTCATTTCACACACATCCATTCCTTTGTTGAAATTAATGAAAGGATTTACTCATTTTCTTTCGTTTCAATTATCTCAATGTATATTAAATTCCATTTTTGATATTAATATTGGAGGTTTTCACTCCATACAATTTTCCACAATAGTATCAAAAACACTTATGCATAAGCCTTTATTATGTACAGCTGTCTGACAGCTTTTCCGGGATTAAACCTATACATTTTAAGAACGCTAGACAATTTCGCATTACTGGAGGATAAGTGACCACTCTCAGGGAAATAAATATTTAACTTTCCTTCAAATATAAGAAAGTTTTCTTTTTTGAGGATAAAACGCTATAGACCTTAACTCAATGTAACTTACCCGTTATCCAGACTGTGATCTATAGTACTTTTTACCCGCGGGTGAGAGTTATCGATCGTTTATCAGAGATTGGAGCTTCACATTTTACTTAAGCTCGCGAAAACTTCGCATTTTTTTCATCTATAAGATCCCAAGTTTTACTCTGCGAAAGGTTATTTTATGTCTGAAGCATTAAATATTTTATATCTAAAGCATTAAATACCGTGTTTCATGAAGAGGCGTACGTGATAAATGCCATTTTAGAGACTTAAATATTTTTGTTTCATTTTTCTTTGAGGACGATTTATATGTTTTTTTTTTACCATAAAACTTAAGTTTTTACTCTTTTGGGTAACTTTAGTATTTAATGCAATATATTTAAAAAGCATAACTTAATCCTAGTATTATTGAAGTTAAAATGTAACTAAATAAAAGTATTAAGTAATATTATGTGGCTTTATGTTAAGGAATATGTATAATTTTTTTTATTGTTGACGCCAAGTTTTTACTGTATTTGGGTATTTGGTATGAGAAAAATGTGCTGCATCATTCCGTTTGAATCAATTTGCAACATTATTATTATTAATTATTTTTATTTGTGTTTCACTTATATAATTTTATTCAACTATTTTTTTTATTGATATGTATTTGGTTTGAAATAATTACAATATCATGTCACACATCAGCACTATCAATGTAGTTTTTATCTTATATTTAGATCAATTGTATTTTCATTATTAACTATTTTTATTGTATTTCATTTATATACATGTTCAATTTCTGTTTAATCTTCAGTAATGCGAGTCTGTGTAGAATAATTATTTCGTTCTATGTTACTTCTACCTCCCTCCCCATCTACCCAGTATTAATCTTTAGCGCGATGGCAACTTCTTGTTTTGTTTTGAGTGGAAACGGGTTTTGGCGGGGAAACGCCCACTTGTACTGTGTTCGGCACACTAAGCTGCTGGCTGTTGTTAAACAAATAAATTTCTTTTTGTTTACCTTACAGAAGTTTGTTTAGACTTGTGTCGATTACATGCCTTATTTCACCATTTCTCATGGCTTTAATCATTTATTTTGTCAGATCTTTTAAGAAGACTATGTAATTTCACTTTATTTTATTTTTAGCAGTTTATTTGCTTTTGTAATATTTTTGTGAAAACTAATATTCATGCTTATTATTTTTATCGTTTTTGGGCTCTTTAAAGTTTGCATAAGGACTTTGTGGCAAAAGTGAATGATGTTCTAAAGTTTTTCTTTCTTAGCCATGTTTGAAAATATAGTAATAGATTTTCTGTAACGATATCCAGAAGGAGCACATAAAAATGTGTCCAATCCCTTCTGACATAATTCGAAAATTGAAAAGATTTCTTTTATATAAATATTGTTAATAGGTCTCAATTATTGAACTGTACGTTATTTTTGTGATCTCAGAATTATTAGCATATTTTAGACAGATTTTAAGAAAAACAGTGGTCCTAATTTTGTGTAAAAATATAAGAGGTGTATCATGCAGAATAAGAAAAGAGGGCTGGTATTAATGAAGTTCCAATGGTGTAAGTCCTTATTTTGCGAAGAACTGATAAATAATAACTTGTATTTTAACGCAATGAAATTAAATTCGAGTACTAACAAAGCTTATTTTACTACGTGATATATTTCAAACGAAACACTAAATTATCTATAATCCTAAAAATATAGAAGACAAACTGACACTCAGACTATTTTATTATATTTTTCATTTATACATTTACCTGAATTACAGTTATAGAAACGATTATTACAGAACAGAAAAAAATATTATAAGAATATAATGCAAACATTTTCTTATCAAAGGATTTCATAAAGCTAGGGAAATTCAAAGTGTTATATAAAATCATTACTGAAATTAAGGTGAATAATATTACTAAGACCTTGTGAAAAACAATTACTATTTCAAATGGAGTAACTAAAACAATCACGATATTTCTCTTTTTATCATTTGGAGATTTTTAATTAATAACTTAATAGAATGGCAAATTTCTTCAAAAAGATGATATACTTGAATGTCAAATTAGAGCAAACTTCGATTCCCAAAAATGATAATCATATCTGCACACATACATTCATATATATATATATTATATAAACTCGGTTGATTTTGTAGCACATTAAATCAATTTACTGTGATGTTATACCAATGGCATATGATGGCTGTAAATTATATCAAGCACTACCAATGGTACACATTGTAATAAAAGTGTTGATAAATGAAATAAGATTTGATGTTTTCTTATTTGTTCTGTGTGGAATTTTTTCAAAAGGATTTTCATTATTGACAACTCATAAATAACTGCGGTACCCTGATGTCATTGTTACGGATACGGTGGTATTTGTCGAATCGTATGTTCAAGCTTCATGACACTAAAGACCCGCTGTGTTGCCTAAACTGATGCACGTTAAATCTGTCGAAGCCTAAAGTTCTTCCGTTGGTGTTGTGCAGAAATTAAGAGAGGGGGATCTGCTAAGTGTCGTCCTTGCCATTTGCCCGACGTTCAAAATTACAAGGTCCGTCGCAAAAGGTCCGTGCTACGTTAATAAATCAATTCAAACCTTAAATATGCCATTATATATATATATTATATATATATATATATATATATTTTTATTTTTTTATTTATTTATATGTTCGTTTTTATTTATATTTTGATTATTTCTATAAAGGATATGATGAAACATAGGGAACCATAATATTGGTTTGAAAGCTTTTAATGAAACACATATATTGCTGTTTCAAAAAATTTATGTTTTATTGTGAGAAATTTTTTTCTTCTTCAATTTTAGTTTTTCATATGTATAACTTACACATTGCATAAATAAAGAGATCCATCTTATAAGGAGTTTTATCGTTTTTGGTTAAGGAATTATTGGGAACTAAAGAGGTTAAAATTTTCTGAACATAAATTTTAATTTTACATATGCAATTGTGTTTATTGTGGCGTGGAACGAGTTTTAACGTTATTCTTAAATTTTCATTTGTGTTTAAATTGAGTTATTCAATAAATTTAGGTTTCGTAATTATGTACGCTGTGAATAGAAAACAAAATGCATATTTTTATGAATTATTTAAAATTTACACATATACTTTACGTACTCATTAACAATACTTATCTAATAATGTGTGAAATCCTGTTGAGAAAATCCATTGACATAAAGAAGTGTCTATGTGAAATTTTTAAGCATAGGCTTTAAGGTTTCAATGATAATCCAAATTTTGTAATCTGGAAAAAATTCAGTTAGAAAGCATATACTGATACTGAAAATATGTAAAAACTAAAGTAGTAATTATCTAGTAGAGCTGTAGTAGCATCGTAATTACTAAGAAATTTAGTTTACTTTTATTGTGTTAAATTGTTTTATAAATTTTAGTTGAGGAGAATATCAAAAGATAGTTTCAATTGAGGAAAATACAATTTATTTAAATATAATTGATAGAAATAAGATTGTAGTTTCAACTTTTTTCTAATGAAATCTGTATTAATCAATTTCTTTGTAATGACATCTTAGCATTTGTGGTTGTTGACTAGTCGAAGCTTTTGGCGTCATTAACAATGCAACTGAATTACATTACTTCCTATACGTGGTATCATTATTAATTTCTCTCGTGATCTATCCCTCCAGTATTTGAACTATAGTCTTCCCTTTCAACTAATTTGAGAGAAATAGATAGATCTAGAAGATAGAATTTGTTAGAATAGAGTTGTTAGAATTTGTTAGAAGATAGAATTAGATAGAATAGAATAGAATCTAGAGGACAGTGTTTGTTTCACTTCTTTATTTTTGCATTAACATTGGGAAATGAACCGAGACATGCTGAAATAAATAGCTTTGATATAATTGAATACAAATCTTAAAAATTGATAGTATGTAAATAAGATAGAGTGCTTCTCACTATCTTATTTACATATATACTACCTTACTACATTATTTACATATATTTTATGTATAGATCTAGAGAAATAAATAATTTGATATTTGATTATTATTAAATGCTTACTTTTGCCAACACCTTGCATTTATATATCGAATTTGAATTACTTTTTCTTAAAAGTACGCTATGTTGATCTTTTGTCACGACTTTTTCTCATCTCATAGAAAAGGACGGATTTACGGGCGAGAGATTTTCTCGTCTCTTGATATAATCCAAGAATCCACGAATTTTTTGAAATCTTCATACGAATGGAAATGTTATTCAGATCATCGCTCGAAACAAATAATAATCAGAAGACGTAATATCTGTCGAATAAGGAGGGTGGCTCCAGACATCCCATCGAAGTGTTTCTAAATAGTTTCTTACTTGCTGTGCAACATGTGGCCGAGCGTTGTTGACCTGAAAAATAATTTAGTCATTTCTTCCAGCGTATTTTGGTGGATTGATTGTTGAAAAGTAGATAATTAAAGAATCTGCTAATTCTTGGAACATTTCATTCAAAACATCAACGGAAAATACTATTAATTATTCGCCTTCAAACTTTTTCACTTGGCCTTGATGATTATAATCTTCATTGTAAAAATCTTTATTTTTAAATCTATGGGACCCATATTCACAAGTTGAAATTCCTGTAACATGTTCACCATAAGTTTTTGACGGCAAACGAATAGTTTCAACTGCCAATTTTTTCAAATGAGAACAAAAAATTAACTTTTCCCTGAAATTTCGTTTCTTTGGTACAACACTCAACATTTAAAAAGCTCTAAAAATTATAATGTTAATATTTCAACGGAATGTCACATAGTAACAACGTTAACCGAATGTTGGCTTTTTACCACATAGTATTTCTATCATTTACTGATAACAGAAAATACAATTAGCCCCATCTATTTTAGATATTTTAAAATTAATTCAAACTTTGAATGTATTTATTTAGAAAAAGCCATAACTAGAGAACAATAAGAAAGTAAGCTTTTGTGTAATACTACACAAGCAAAAGCATATATTTTTAAAAAGTTTATACGCACACTGTTTACTCTCCCGATGTATTATTTGTTCTCTGAGTTCCCTTGACTGCAGGTTGCCTAATCGCTCCTGTCCAGTAAATCTTCTTTATTATTCTAAAAAAAGGACTGCGAAGAGTTATTCATCTTCCATTGCTCTGTGACGTCAGCTTCTGTGGTTGTCGATGAGTAATGGCTACCAATGTTCTTTTGGAAATGCTAGAGTTTCGCTGATAGATGGCTCGGAGCTGTCGAAGTCCTCGGAGATAATATGTTCTCCTTTTTTGAATATTTTCCCTGTGTCTTTGTTTAGGAATAAGAAATCGATTGTAATGGTTTTCTCAGTTTTTTTTAATGTGGTTTTCTTTTATATCAGTTTTGCGGGTTCTGGAAAGAAACAAATGGTTTCGGAAATGGCTTTGCTTGTGGAATTCTTTTTGGCATTCCATTGTGTAAGATTTATTATAATAAAACAATGAAAATATACGTTTTGTGCGTGTGAAGTATGATATTTCATAAAAAACCATTTTTGTGAGATTCCCCAAAAAAAAGCTTTGTATTTTTTACTTTTTATTCAATTAAAGCGTATCGAAGTACGTGAAATTTTTATTATTAAAAGCATGTTAGCTACTTATTGAAAGAAAATAAAATATCTCACATTACATGGTATGGAATTTGATGTATTTAATTTTCAAATTTATTTTTTATGTTGCATCTACTTAACTTTATAATTTTGTCAGATATATTCATTATGGTGGGAAATGCTTTTCGAAGAAGAAAATAATACTTGATATACCCCAGTGTAATCTTTAAAAGATGCACAATAGACTGTATATTGATTGTCTATTGGAGCCATGGAAAATCATCAGATGAAACAGTTTCGCTAAATCGGGAAAAATTTACAAACATATTTTATAAGTAGCATAATTTTTATAATAGCCCTATATATTTTTTCGTAAATATCTAAAACAAATTAACTTATCTATTGAAATAAAATCAACTTTCCTGATTTATTATTTCGTTCCGAATGAGTATGAAATTGAGAGAGTTAAAAGTGAGTAAATAATGTTTCCAAAATGTTAGCAAAAACGTATTATTCAGTGAATTTTATCAGAATAATAACTTCGTATCATTAATCCATATTTAAACTTAATAGATGTTAAAATGTAAAGATAGGATTATTGATAAGTATATTAAAAGTTTTATAGTTGATACATTGGAGCATTGAAAAAAATTTTTTTTTTTCCAAATTCCTTAAATAATCCATAATATATTCACCACAATATTAGTATTTATATGTTCATTACTTCAGTGATCTTTATACTGACCACCTGGATGTACATTATATTTTTATTATTAGTTTTATTTTCATAATTTGAATAATTAAATTCATTCATTACCATTTGATAAAGAATATAGAACTTTTTTCTCGCATTTTTGAATGTGATATTAGTCCTACGTCTAAAATATCATTTTCAGATTGATTAATACAACTATTGGAATAATAAAATTCTTAATAATTGCTAGATGGGAAGAAAAATGGAACAAAATTGAGAGAGATCGTAAAAAAAGGAAAATAAGTGTTAAAGAATTAAATATAATAAAAAAATTATTTTTTAAAAATTAGTAATAGCCATTAAAAAACACACAAAATAAGGGTATAAAGAAAATAATAAGTTACCGTAGGCCTTAGAGTATGGTGCGATAAAAACATTGTAATATAGAAGATTAGGCATTGGGAGGAACTTTTCATGATGTGGTTCTCTTATTTCAACTCATATCTGAAAATTGATTTCAAATTCCGTTGCCCAATTTCAAGGTGAAATGAATGTTTATGTGGACTACGGGATTTTGAATAATAAATTTTTCTAAAAAAAAAATCAGTGTAAAGAAATTAAATTTTGAAGTTTTATTATACTGCAATTTTTATGGGAAGGGGGGGTTACAAATCCATATCCCCCATCACTACACCACTAATAACCACTTATATTCAAACTTAGATTTTTTTTTTATTATTTTTGTTTTGCTTAATGGAATTTACCTATTATATATATATATATATACACTCTTCAAAAGTGAAATTGCAACTCCTAGAAGTAATGCACATAGCATCGTGTAAATTTCAGGAGCGATAATGGTGAGATGGATATGCAAATGATTAATTTTGCACACGCATCTGATCACGTGGTACTCATATTTGGGTTATAAACACCAGCAACTTTCACTTTTCATAAACAGCATTTGAGGCTTTGCATAGTGTTTGCGACTTTCGAAGAATCGTAGAAAATGCCTCTGAGACGTCGGCGAGCTCATTAGCATCCAGTTAACAACCGAGAAACGTAATCGTATTATCGAACTTCACGAACTGATTTGTCGCTGCGTACAAAAGCAACTCGTGTTGGGCACAGCGTGAGTATCATCCAACGTTGTGGCACATGAAGGATTCAGGAAGGTCTACGTGTAAGCCGAAGAGGAAGCGGTGCGCACATGAATACGTCAGAGCGCATAGACCGACGTATTCGCTAGCTGACTACTTGAGATACTTTCTCCACGGTACGTGACATCCGAAGCCAGCTGCTTCCAGAAGCAGGTGGTTCTGGATCCACCCAAACCATTCGCAACATTTTGCATGAAATACAGTTATGTGTACGGTTACAAGTGACAGGGGTACAGTTGACCGCTTAACACAGGGCTAGACTCCTGACGTGGTGTCCTCGTCATTATTCCTGGACTCTCGAATGACATCGCGTATAGTTCCTGGATTAATCTCTTTTCTGTCTGGGGAGGAATGATGGTCGTCAACGGGTATGGCGGCAACCCCGGACCCCCGGACGAGCCAACCAATTTCTCCGAGCGCCAAACTGGTCCTACACCAGGCATAGGCTTGGGGTTTCGTAATGTATCATCACAGAAAGCTTCTGGTACACATTGACGGTCGTTTGGCTAAGAACCGCTACATTATACAAGTTGTAGAGCCTGTTGTTCTGTCTTTGTTGCAGAACACACCCAACACGGTATTCCCGCAAGACTTCGCCAGACTGCATGTCGTACGGCCAACTCTTTTACAGCCTGACTGGATTTGATATCCTTCCCTGGCTGGCGAATTCTCCTGATCAGAATCCCATCGAAAACTTGTGGGACTTCATTGGTCTTGACATGAACCAAAGACCACTAGCGCAAACCGTGGGTGCGCACAGTAGTGGATATGGCTCGGCAAATGTTATCTCATCCTTGTAACTAATACAATTGAAAATACTTTCATAATTTTGTCTAAAATAATGAAAAACGAGGTAATTGAAAATATTTTAAGGGTAAATAGAATTATATTTAATTAATTAAATGGATGCGATGTTTTCAAGAAAAGTGGAATAGTATACCTTTAGATGAACATGCGAATTATAGTAAAATATAATCAATTGAATCATCACATTAATTTGATGTGGGATTTACTGTTGCATTTAAAAGTATCTAAGAAGAATTATAATGTGACGTTATTCATTTAGTTTTAGTTGTGGCGTGTGTATATAATCTAAAATGCATGTAATTAAATAAGACATTATATTTTAGCATAGATTTTATTGGATTGATTTATTCAGATGCTACTGAAACGAATATTGAAGGGATATTGCATCCTAAAAACAATCAAAAATTACTTATTACCTTATTTTTATTTTATGTTTTCTTAAGAATATGTACAAATTTTCATGGTTGTGGCTCATTATTACGTGAGTTATTGAAATTCTTTTTAAGAGTTGGCAGAATAATTTCATTTACGTTTAAAATTAATAATTATTTTTTTCTCAGCTTTGTTTACATCTTAAGATGGTTATATATTTTAAAATGTAATGGCTTTTCTTTTTGGGAATCTGTATTGTGTTTTCATACTTTTTACGGTTGTTTTGCATAATACGTTCAGCAATATTGTGCTTGAAGTAAGAATTTAGATAAATAGTTATATATATTTAAAATCCATAAAATAGACATTATTGGTTTTTTTAGATGGTTTCCGAAATGTCTGAGAGTAACATTATATTTAAACAATAAGTAAAACCCGTAAGACCAAACTCATGCCTGGAATTTTGAGAAACATATCTAATAAATTAAGAAAGTTTTTGAAATAATAAAATATGTTGAAATTGCAGAAATTTTATATTTAAAAGAATGAAAATTATAATTATTTTTTTAAAAAATGAAATTCTTTTACTAAAATGTATATCTCACATATTTTCAAATATGATGATTATAAACTTTTTCTTATAAATAACTTATGTATAAAAATTGCGCACAAAGATTGATAAATTACGTCCCCTTAAATAAGCGTGTTTTTTGTTCAGTTAAAATTGTCAATAAAGCTAAAAAAACAGCATTCGCTTGTAGAAATCAAATGATTATTTTGCATTGTAAATGTAGTTTGATTTCAGAGTTCTTAGTGGGAAAGCATTCACAAAATCCAATAAAAATTATTACAAATACATAAAATTTATCATAATTAAAAATCACGTGGTTTTCCTAAAGACAAAATTAATGAAAAAATCTATTCAAGTCATAGTGCATATTTCAAAGCTTTTAATAAATAGAAAGAAAGAAAAGATAATTTATATTTGTTTTACCTTTTGTATTCCTTCATAATAACCAAAGAAATTTTCTTCTGATTTTATATTAATGTAGTTTGATAAAAACGAAATGAAAAAAAGAAGAAAAAATATAAACGAAATTAATTTTCAAAATTCTCAAAATTCAGAATACAAATTCTTCTATATCTTTCATTTTCCATAAAAAACTCAAAGATACAATACCTCACATCTTGAAAATATTCTGTTCAC
Organism: Nephila pilipes; assembly: GCA_019974015.1. Lineage (NCBI taxonomy): Eukaryota > Metazoa > Arthropoda > Arachnida > Araneae > Nephilidae > Nephila > Nephila pilipes. The sequence goes on along the minus strand of BMAW01117814.1, from coordinate 9,502 downwards.
TGTTATATTTTGCTCATTAAAAAGCGATATTGTGCTTTCGTAAATGGAATGCGTTAATTAGGCTGTATATCTGAGACTTCCAAGAAAAATTCTGTAACAATAGTATTTCATGGTATTGGTATTATTTCCAAAAAGAACTTCGAGAATAGTAACGAGTTGGAAATTTGAAAGAAAACGAAGACGGTGCTTTTTTGATAAAAGTCAAACAACGAAAGGGGGAAAAAATCAAAGTTTTTTCTTCTATTTCTTTAATCATTATAAAAGAAAAAACATCGAAAAGAAATTACCGACTATCAAAAAAGGTTCCATTTTTGTTCCCACCATGTCCAGAAGAAGAGAATGCTTAAGAATATTCCAGACAAAATTCTTCCGGCTATCCGGCTACTAACGAGCCTCAGATGCTGCCGCGTCCGGACAATTCCCTGCGTCTCTTTCCCTCTTTGGCCGGACAGAAATGAATAAAAGACGCCCTTTTCCCTGCAGTGCCTCGGGCTGTCCGGTTATGAAAGAATCCGGCATTTTTTTTCCTCTTTCCCGGACGCGAAAATACAAAAAAAATCCCGCACAAGCAACACGAAGCAAGAGATAAGAACAAACGGGGGAAAGAAATGCCTTTTCTTTTCGTTTACTTTTTCCCCTTTTTCTTGATGTTATCTATCTTATCCAAAAGTTGGAAGCGTTGCACAAACGCATAACTTTTGCTCTTGGGTTTGTAGATAAGAAATGAAAGAGTATAACACGAACGAATTGTCGTGGCTTCGCAAGGAGAAAAGTGGTAACATCAGTTCTTTATCGAACGCGTAGAAAAGTGCTCTCCTTATTAGTGTGGTACTAGAAATCGCAATTTAGTTATTTTTACTTTTCAGCTATCGAACAAGATTGACACTGCGGAGAAGGTTAGGAAAAAAACCAATTTTTTTAAAAGAATAAAATATGACGATGCTTGTTTTGCAACATTGTATGGAACATTTTGTTTCAAATATTCCTTTTATTTCCATATGAATATTTCTTTTTCGAAAATATATGTTTTGCGTTGTCAAATAATAAATAAAAACCAATGTTTTAAAAAGCAGGTAATAATTAAATAATTCAACTTCTAAATTTACTGTTTCTTATTCTATTTATATATTTAATCAGTATACTCAAAAAGTTCGAAGACATGTGCTCGTACAGAAGTATGAATGGAGCTATCTCTAACCAAAAAGATAACATAGCAACATTCTTTAGCAACATGTATCAAGTAGTTGTATTTATTTCTGATAAATTCTAACTTTTTCAGTGTTCTTGTACGTAAAGAGTGTTTACGCGCTGTTGTTATCAAAAAATAGAATGTAACGACCAACGAACATCAAATTTTGTTTTATATTGGGAAAATTGGACTCAGAAACGTACTAAACGCTTAAATATGCGTATCACGACGTATCCTAAATATTCGCATGTTTTTCGAGGCTTAAAACAGATACAGACTCCACCGAAGATTATGAGAAATAAGTTCATTCATGTTCGAATCGAAATGATGGAAATGTTGAGCATGGGCAACAGAATTTCGTCGTCAAGATCCTGCGGTGATTGAGATATTCTGCAAAGATATTTAAAGATCGGCCTTTGAAAAGAATGTGGCGTATTTAGCCCGATTTGGTGAACAGTGGAAATTTGTGTCTCTTTCCCAACAACACATCGTCTTACAAGTCTATAACTGTGGATCATATTTCAGTTAAAAGGCAGGTTGTGTTCATCAACCACCTCTGTATTCACTAGATCTAATTCTTGCTTAAGCTATTTTTCATTTTTCTAGTTGAAATCGAAGATGAAGGGGCAGTGGTACGAGTCGATAACGAAGATAGAAGTGGCTAATATATAAAAATTGAGAGGTGTTGGAGTTTAGGCGTTCTGGAAATCGTTTAAGGATCTGTACAATCGTTCCATGTTCAAAATGTGTTTTTGAATTGTTTGGAGACTATGTAGAAGCTTAATATAAATTGTAAATATATCCCCTGGGTTACATGATCTATGTGCGATCAGTTCTGGAGTTGTTTTAATGCACTGTACGTATAATTGGTTATAGTAATGTCCACATTCTAATAGTTGTAATTATATGTTTGTGTAAACAGTTTTTTTTATTGCTTGTTAAGCATGTATCATGCATATGTTATATATATATATATATATATATATACATATAAAATAGTTTTATATAACCTTTTATAAAACTTTTGATTAGAACTTTGTATGTTTCGTCTTAATATTATTAAGTATACGTATTTGATTCATTACTTAATTATAAACAAAACTCAATGTCTTGAAAATCAGACAATATTTATAGAATGTTTTTGATTTGATTTTGATCACTATACGAGTTATATTAGTATAAGAAATATTACTTATTATAATTCGCATTATTTTATGCATGCATATTTTTACACATTTAATAAATTATTATTAATATTATTTATAATGTTTTATATAAATTTTCGTGCGTAAATAAAAATTAATGAAGGATATTATGATTGATGGATAATTGGTTTTGAAAGTGAACTTTAAAACTGATAAAGAACATTGCGCTATATTTTTAGTTTCGGAGAGCAATTGATTTGTCCAATATTTGCGATACTTACGGTTTTTTTTTTATATATATACTCCAAACTTTTTCAACGAAAATTTGTTTTTCATAAATATTATGTCTGAGTTAATTATTAATATTTATACTGAAAAATTAATACAGACGTGAACAAACTAAAAGTATTTATACTTTTTTGCCTAATTAATAATTCTTTGTTATGTGATTCATTCGTAATAATATATAAGAATATTTTTAATAATGATACATATTAAGTTGCTGATAACCATTTCTTATTTATTAAGTACACTATGTAGACAAAATGTTTCTCTTAATGATGCGATTAAAACATTGTTAATAACTTAAAACCTTAAATATGTTTCATAATATAATTTTTGCAATCATTCACTTCAAATTAATCAAATTTCTTTGTAACAAATCGGATTTAAATAATATGTATCTTACTTTTTCTTTTGCTCCTTTTTTCAAGTGATTTTGAGATCGGTTACCTGAAGTGAAAACTAACTGATGAAACTAAAACGTTCACAAGTTTCCTCAATTTAGTTCATTTATTACATACATCTCAGGACCAAGCATGTTCTATTTTATTTACAATCTACAATTATACAAGCAGTTATTTTAATATAGAAGCAATTTTATTTAAACAAGTGTATTTAGTAACAATTTTATGAAAAATATAACACATTAATTTACTAAAAGATATTTTGAAAACGTAAAATAGCTATTCAATCTATTAGTACACGATTATATGCAAACAAATATTATCAATAATTATATTATGAAAAATATATAATGAATTTACTAAGCAATACTTTGAGAAAGTAATTATTTATTGTAATTGTATTACCTTCTAAATTTCTATTTTTATACAACATGCGAGTATTTCTAAAAATTGATTATTTTTCAGAAATACTCGTATGTCTTCTCGTAATCATTAAGCTTTCACATATGTTTGAGAATCATTTCTGCATAGGAAAAATGTCTAATAATTATTATTCGTTCTTAATGAAACAATGTTTAATAATTTACAGCTTAGATAACAATATATTGTTGTAGGGCATGATATATTCACATAGCACGTTGTACGTTTTTCCATTAATCAACTAACAGTAAAACATAAATCTGAGGCCATTTATCTATGAAATTTGGCAGAAAAGATCATAAATTTAGTTGATGGTATGTCGCTTCATATCGCACTAATAGAGATTAAGAATGATTCATACAGTGCAAGTGTATGGAAGATCAACCTCAGTTCTAAAGATAAAGCTATAAAATATTTTACAAATAATAATTCATTTATATTTATATAAGACCAAAATTGAATCAGAAGATCTAAATCTATTAAACTGCTACCCAAACCCTGTTCGTACACATATTTCAACAGCTTAAAGATTCTATAGTTTCTATTTAAAAGTAATATTACTAATTAAAATTACTAGTATTACAACTAGCCCTTTTCATCACAATTATGTACATAATTTACAGAATAACTAGTAAAAACAATGTAGAATTACAGTTAACTGTCGAAATTTATCAGAATACCGATTTACTGGGAAGCTTAACAGTATTGCACAATCCTTAATCGTAATGTATTTTATTCAAATTATGAGTTTTAATCCCAACTTACATTTTATACATTGTACTAATAAATGAAAAAACATTACATTTTTTTTCACATTTTGTATGAAACAGATATATTTTTAAGACACTTGTTAAAAATAAAGGTTTTAATTATGTACCTTTTCTCTACTAAAATAATGGACTTTTTTTTTTCATTTAAAAAGGTACAAAACACCCTTTTCCAGTCGTATGTGTACTCCCTTATAAATAATAATTCGTCCATCTTCTTCGGAAGGTAACGACCTTTTCGTTCCGTGTGAAACCGTTTACTCATTTGGCAGTGAGTGGTGTTGGCAACACGCCAACACTCGTTAGCACGCGCTCTTCCGTCATCATTAAAATTTAATAATTTCACTTGGAGAATGTTTTAGGAGCTCTAGTCTCCATTCCTAAATGATTCATTTGAGCTGTCTTTCCCGTCTCAATCGATCTCATTGCCAAAGGATTCATTTCACTTTCTCGACTTCGGAACGACTCGAATCGGAAGCAGAGACATTTCGAAATGTTTTTCCTGGAACACATTTAATATGTTTAAACTTTTAAGATGGAACATTTAAGTAAAGGTGTATAAAATAATAAACGTTATAAGGGTCTTTTTTTAAAAAGAATCAGTAGACTTCTAATTTTTTTATGTCATTAAAAGGAAATGTTTTAGAATTCCTTTTTATTTCGAATTTAGTTTTTGTAAGGTTACCAATATTATGTCCATCGCCAAAGGAGTTATTTAAGATCGCCAACTGAGCGATAATCGGATCTCAGAGGAGCTGCTATGGAGATAGGAATTTAGAACTCGTATGATTTTATCTTTCTCTCCTTGTATTTTGTAAATCTATGGTTCGGTAAAGAGCTGTGGAAGAATGCTGACGATTTTAATGGTGTTCATAACACAAGGATGTAAAAATAATACCTGTAAATAATATAACATTTTACCTCAAATGTCTAAGAATTCTTTTGAATTTAACATGTCCCATTTATTATCATTGACTGAATTTGTCCTGAACCACAAGGATCACTGGCAGTGCTGCCCTTTTGTGGAATATATTAACATGTTGAAGACAAAGATGAAAACGAACATCACAAATAAGACTCTTTCCCCAAGAAAAGTAAAGCTAATTTTATCTCTAGTTTAAGAAATAATCACTTTTTAAAATTATAAGCAATGAAAGTCATGTTTTAATATTGTAATATTTGTATAATAGTGTATCTCTGTGGATGTAAAGAAAATCGCATTTATATACATGAAATTTGATAAATGAGCAATCACTGATCGAATGCCGTATTTATATTTCTAAATCATATGTGCTTAGATTTGGAGCATTTTGCACAAATTCCACTCCATTTATAACTTCGAAAATATGAGGACTTTTTATATACGCAACTTTATAAACTCTGAATATAAATATAACGTCAAAGATTAATAAAAAAAAATTAAAATATGAAATTTATTAATTCAATTTCCTTTGACTTTAATGCAAATATTTCGCTCTACCTGAGACTTGCGATTCAGAAATAAGAAAATATTATTCTCACTACAATATGAAAAAAAATATCAGCTCTGTAGATAAAGTACATTTTGAAGAAAGTGTACGTGAGTGCCGTAAAAATACGCGTTTTGTGAAACATGTAAATACAGATATTTTTTTGAATGGTATAGTACATTTTTCTTGCTATTTTAATATCCAATTTTCTAAGCTTCTATTCACCAAATTTTCATAAATTAAACATGTGTAGAATCACCGAATCACCTTTTATTTTTAATACCAATATTCTAAAAATATATATAATGTAAATTATTTTATGGTTCCAATTACTTTTAGTAAAGCTATATAAAATAATAAATATTAAAAGAATATAAAAATAATAAATATTAAAAGA
>BMAW01117812.1:0-13584 GCA_019974015.1 Nephila pilipes | reverse complement strand
TTTGTAGGAAGTGTTGTTTGAAAGTGAGTCTTTTATCAAAGGTTATTTCTAGGTATTTTGCAGACTCAAACCAGGGGATTTCTGTGTTGTACATGGTGGGAGGGGTAGGGAGAATTCTCTTTTTGGTGAAAATTACTGCTGCAGATTTTTCAACATTTATTTTAATTTTCCATGTGTTATAATAGTTTTCAAGGAGTTTAAGGTGTAAGTTAAGCGATTTTGTTACAGTTTTTGGGTTTTTGTACTTGGCGATTATTGCAGTATCATCTGCATAAAGGTTTAAATTTGTGAGAGAGTAATTTGGTATGTCGTTAACGAAAATATTAAATAAAATTGGTCCGAGCAGAGATCCTTGTACTACTCCATTTTTAATGTTAAAATTATTTGAGAGAGAATTTCCAACTCTTACCTAGAAAGACCTATTTTTTGCGTAAGAGTAAAGTAAGTTTATAAGGGGGGGGGAAGAAATTATTAGTGATGAGCTTGTAGATTAATCCGTCAATCCACACTCTGTCAAAGGCTTTTTGAATATCGAGAAATATAACACCTGTGGATTGACGTTTTTCGAATCCTGACGAAATGGTTTTTGTTAGTTGTAGGATGGAGAGGGTGGTGCCAGCTCAGGTGTTGTCCTTGTCACTTGACCGTGGTTCAAAATTACGAGGTCCGTCGCCAATAGCCCTCCTGTTCCTTCTAGTGCGACGTTAATAATAAAAAAAAAGTTAGTTGTAGGAGTGGGTGAATGGTAGAAAGTTGTTGAACGAAGCCATATTGATTTGGGTTGAAAAAATTATTTTCGTTTATGTGGGTTTTAAGTCTGTTTAAAATAATAGATTCGGTGAGTTTGCTTATTGTAGATAATAGGGAAATGGGTCTGTAGCTGTCTGGGAGGTGTGAGTTTTTTCCAGGTTTGAGTACGGGAAAGATGATAGAAGTTTTCCAGGAGTTTGGGAAAAATTTGAGTTTTAGGATTTTGTTAATGAGGTAAGTTAGTATTGAAAAGAATTTCATAGGGAGATTTTTAAGCATTTTGTTAGTAATTTCATCTTTGCCAGGTGCCTTTTTAGGATTTGTTTTTTTAATGTATTCAATGATTTCGTCTGGGCGAGCTGGTTCGATGAAGGTGTTAGTGGGGAATAGAAAAAGGTCATTTAATGTAGTGGAGACTTGGTTATCGATATTAGTGTGAAAGTCAGAGGGTCGGGGATTTTCGTGAAAGTTTGTAGTCAAGGTATCTGCTAAGATGTTGACTTTTTGTTTATCTGTGATAGCTGGGCCACCGTTTGTGGTTAGGGTGGGTATTTTTGGTTTTTTCTTTTTAAAAAATTTTGTGGTTTGCCAAAGGGAGTTGTCGGTGGTGTTTAGTGATAAAAGTCTTTGGTTCCAATTTTGATCTTTAAATGTTTTGAGTTCTTTTTTGATTATTGAGTTAATTCTATTTAGTTGATTTTTGAAGGTGGGATTTAATGTTTTTTGAAATTGTTTTCTTATTTTGTTTTTGTTTTTGATGAGGTTTCTAATGTTTTGTGGTGTGTAGGTCTGATTATTTTTAATTTGGTGTTGAGGCTTTATTATATGCTTCTTTTATCTTGTTTGTAATAAAATCAATTTTGTTTCCAAGTTGTATAGTGGAGTTAATGTTAATGAATTCAAAGTAGCTTATGTTTTGTTGTATGTGTTGGGTGAAATCTGACCACTGTGTTTTAAGTAGTATTTTTGTTTCTATTTTATTTAAATTGAGGTTAAACTTTATGATGACTGGGTTGTGGTCAGAAGAAAGTTCAGGAATTGCAGTGAACTCAAAATGGTAGTGGAATTCTCTTATTAGAGCAATGTCAAGTGTGTTAGTGGTGTTGTGTCCAAATCTGGTGGGTGTGGGGGGGAATGCTATTTGTAGATCAAGCTTGTCAGCAAAGTTTTTATGTTGAATTCCTCTGGTGGAGTTTTTCCTGCAATTCCAAGAATTGTGTGTGGCATTAAAATCACTAAAAATCACACAATTTGAGTTAGTTTGTAAGATGGTTTCTAGATCAAGCGTGAAAAGTCTTTTGTCTGAGGAGGGGGGAATGTAAATGGATGCAATGGTGAAGGAATGGTGGTTCGGGGGAGTAACGGTGATAATAGTGGTTTTAACATGTTGGAGAGGTGCTGTAGTCTGGAGATGGTGTGCAATATTGTTTTTAATTAATATCATGGTTCCTCCTGAGGGTTGGGTGTTGGTGTTTCTATATGGAATGTAGTTTGCAAGATAGAAAGTGTTATTTGGTTTGAGTCTAGTTTCTTGTATAAGCAATATATCTGGGGCGTGCTTCTCTACGAATATTCGTAGCTCCACGTTACGATTATTAACTCCATTTCCGTTCCATGAGCACAAACTGAGGCCTAAGATATGGGGAATATTGCAATTTGTAGGTTTATTAGACATAAGATTCCGAGTCAAGGAGCGCCTCTATGATGGCATATTTTTGACTGCGATTATTTTTTACTGCCGCGATCCTGGGCAACTGTTGTGCTAATCCAGGGTATTTGTTTAACAGATCCGCTAGGATGAAAAGTAGGTAAGTGGGTTTTGCTGTGTTATTTCCGTATCTATTGTATTGCGGTGGGGGGGTTGTTAATAGGTTGTTTTTTAAAGTATCTGGCCTCATTTTGTGCTTGATGTTCGAATTCGCTCGTTTTGGGTGGCGCCATCTGGGGACGTGGAGCGTTTGTAATTGCTTGTGCAAAGGTGTAATTTTCAGTTGTTTTATTACTGTTGAAAGTTTTAGTGCTTCTATAATTAGTTGCACCTTTAATAGGTTTTGGATAAGAGGGACAGCGAGCCCATGAGGCCATATGGCCGTGGGTTTCGCAGTTGATGCATAATGGGTTAGTTTGTTTTTCTTTAATGGAGCAATCCCTTGTGAAATGAGATTCTCCGCATTTTAGACATCTCGGCTGCATTCTGCAGTTTTCCGAGGAGTGGGGAAATTTGTTACAGTTGTAACATTGGGTTACACCCCTTCCTCTGTAATTTTCGATTTTAATGGCCATGTAACATAATCTGTCTAGTTCGAATATTTCTTTAGCGGCTTTTTCAGTCCTAGGTAAGGTGATAAGAAAGACGGGGAGAGGTCGTCTAGTTCTGCGATTATGCAGCTGCGCGACCTTTTCAACCTCAAAACCAAGGTCTTTCAATTCTTCTTGGATGTCAGTGGTGGGGGTATCTCGTGGTAAGCCTTTAATACATATGCGGATCGGTCTCTCTGTGACTGGTTTAATTATATAGTATTCGTAATTTATACTTATTTCTTTCTTGTAGGGTTTTATTAATTTCTCTATATTCCGTATTTGTGTACAGTTTAATGTATTCGCCTGAAAGGCGAGTACGTAAGTTAGGATATTGAGTAGTTAAAGTTTTAAGTTGATCTCTATAGTTTTTAGTGATTTTAAGCATTATTGGGGGTTGTAGGGAAGGGACATTTGGAATTTGGACTATGATTGGCTTTTGCGCTATTGAAACGGGCGAATCAGAAGCTTCGTTACTAAACTGATTTAGATTTTGAAATCTATTGCTCGTTATGAGTAAGTTTTGAGACGGGATTTGGTTTTGGTTAATTTTTGCAGTTTTTCTTAATGGGGGTGAGATGAAACCGTTTTCATCCTTTCTTTTATTTTGCTTAGTGGGAGTTTTTTTAGGTGATGAGTTATTTATTTGTATTTGCCGCGGGGTTAGATTGATGTGAGAATGATGAGGACAGCCGATGATCTCACAGGGGTCAATAGTTTGGAAAGCACTTACCATTTGTTCCCTTTTTGCTTCAAGTATGGTGAGTTCGTTCTGCTCAATCTGGAATAGCTGAGTTTCTTCGTATTGAAGATATCTTTGGATGTTGCCTAGTAGACTTGTCTGGCTAATTATTTTTAGATTAAGGACCTCCATTTCCATGGCGAACTTTCGTCTTGTGAGGCAAGGGGATTCTCCTTGTGGTATGGGAATCGGCGAGCTTGCTGGAGAAGAGGTTGGCGTCGTTGTCAATTCCATTTCTGTATTCGTATCCATATTCGTTCCGGGTCCTTAAAGGGGTGTTTAGATCAGTAGTGGTTGTCTTAGTCGAGTTAGAAAGAACTCCAACCCTCACTAAAAAGTACTGAGAAGTACTGTTTAGGTTGGTAATCGTTTCTGTGTATAGGAGATCAGAGCTGGAGCGTTAGCAGTACGTCCTTCTAGGTCGAGAGCTCAATCGTGACTAATGAAATGCTATTGCTCGTATTGAAGGTTTATATAGAGCGCCGAACCCAGAATGGGTCTATATCTCTCATCTGAGTTGAACCTGATTACATGCTATTACAATACCCAGGTAAAAATGGATGCTGCACAATTTTAAGTAGTTACTAATGAGATAAATAAATGATATAAATATTATCAACTAATTGCATTAAAATATAAAAGTTTATTGAGTTTAAGATTCTATGAACTTTAGTGAGTGAGCAGTGAGGTGGGGGTGGGTGGGGCTATGATAGCGCTTGTCCAATCAGGGAGCAGCTACTCGAGTACTGAGAAATTTTCTATCTTGGTTAGGAGAAACTTCCCTCTATCCTCTAAGGGGCAGAGGAAGCTTTCCTATTGGTTGAGGGTATGGTGAGTTAAGGAAGTATATATAAGAATTAATCTAAGCTTGTTGGGGTTCTATAATTACGAATGTAGTGATTGATTTGCTGAATTGAAGGGGTTGGGTGGTTGATAAGGGTATTATTAAATTTTTCAGTGATTAAATTATTATAATTTTGGACTTTGTAGAATTTTAGGGAGTCTCTGATATCATCATCTCGCACAAACCATCTAGCTTGGGCGATCATCCTTAAAATATTGTTTTGTAAAATTTCTAATTTATTGTGGTGGATTTGAGCATCCTGATTCCAAATTGGACAAGCGTAGGTAATGATGGGTCGCAGATACAGTGTATAGACAAGCAATTTATATTTGATAGGCAAAATAGAACTCCGACAAATTAGTGGGATGAATTTATTCGTGGCAAGTCGGAATTTATCTTGAAGTTGTGTTATATGTTGTCTGAAAGTGAGTGTTTTATCAAGGATAATGCCAAGGTATATGGCTTTTTGAGACCAAGGAATTGGTTTGTTGTGAATATAAATTTATGGTATTGGTGATCTTGTTGATTTAGTGAAGAAGACGGCCTCCGTTTTTGTAACATTCAGTGCTATTTTCCATTTGGAGAACCAGTCTTCTAGTATTGAAATGTGTCTGTTGATATGATGTGCGATTACTTCGTTGTTTCTGTGTTTTGCAAGTATCGCTGTATCGTCTGCGTACGTGCAGAGAATTGTGTTGTTGTGTTTAGGTATGTCGTTCACGAAAATTTGAAACAAGGCTGGCCCGAGATGCGAGCCCTCAGGAATTCCTGTATTCATAGTTCTAGGGTTTGAATAAGTGTTGTTAATTTTAACTGCAAAGTTTCTATTTTCTAGATAGGATTTAATGAGAGTAATTAGGTATGGGAGGGTGTTAATTTTTATTAGTTAGTAAATTAATCATTCATGCCAGACTCGGTCAAATGCTTTTTGTATATCTAGGAAGACAGCCCCTGTCTTTTCTTTATTTCTGAATCCTGATCTAATATAGCTGGTGACTCTTGTCAGTTGGTGGGTAGTGGAGAGTTGTGGCATAAAGCCGTGCTGTTCTGGGATGATTATATTATTTTCATGCAAGTAGTTGGTTAGTCTATTTAATATTACATTTTCTGCTAGTTTTCCAAGTATTGGAAGTAAAGATATGGGTCGATAACTTTCAGCGTTTGTTGGGTCCTTACCTGGTTTTAGGATTGGTACGATTGAGGCTTTTTTCCATAGCTTTGGAAAGCAACCGAGTCTTAGCATGTGATTGATGATGTTGTTAATTTGGAGGATAGTTGGGATAGGAAGGTTTTAAAACATTTTATTGGTTATACCATCATGACTTGGTGATTTGTTAATTTTAATTTTGTTAATATATTTTATTATTTCAGAAGGGTGACAGTGTAGGGAGGTGTCATTTTCAAAATTGTTATCATTTATTAGGAAATTGTGAACTACATGTTTTATTGTCCTGTCATGTGTAGGTGTGTTGGTTTTATTTAGTTGGAACTGATTTTGTAAAGAATCAGCCAGTATTTCTGTTTTTTTCTAAGTCTTCAAGTGCGATACTTGTAGGGCCTGTAATGGCTGAAATGATAGTACTCTTTCTTCTGTGTTCCTTTGCGGCTCCCCAGATGGAGCCACGTTCGGTGTTTAGTGACGCGAGTGTTGTTTCCCATTCTTTCCTGCAATCTTCTTTTATTTTTATTTTAAGTAATTTGTTGACTTTGTTTAAGTGTTTTTTGTGTTCAGGGTTCTTAGTGAATTGCCAGGTTTTTCTGGCCCTGTTTCTGTATTTGATTAATTCTCTAATTTCTTTGTGGATGTGATGTGTTTGTTGTGGAGAATATGTCTTAGATGAGGTATTGTGTAAGCATTGAGTATGTTATCTCTTAAATTGGCAACATGCATTTCTAGATTCTCTCCGTTATGAATGTTGGGGAGGTTAAAATTAGTCTTTCGTAGATAATTACTAAAGTTACACCAATTTGTGTAAACTTTATTATTTTTATCGTGAATCTTAATTTTTAGGTCTACGAAAATATATATTGGATTGTGGTCTGATGAGAGTTCGGGGAGGGAGGTGCAGGTATTGTTGTTGCTCCTGTCATTAGAAGAAACCCTTCCAACGAAAGGAAATGTATTGTATGGTAAGGGAAGAGACGTGGGGTTTCTTAGATGGAAAACTAGGAAGAAAGACTGGCATTTTGAGTTATTGCACTTGAAAACTACTGTCCTACTTTCTATTTTTCTTTGTTTCTTTTTTTTTTTTAATCAAAATAATGGAAATATATATATATATATATCTGCTAATGCTTAAGGCACCGTAATGCTGTTCACCTAACTATAAAAATAATTTAACGGGTTATAGGACTTTCTAAAATATTCAAGATTAGAGCAGTAATTTTCATTTATTTTTAAAAAGAATATAATAATGATAACAGCGAAAACAATTCACAGTGAATAAAAGGTTAGAATTCTTCAAAAATTAGAATTCAACCAGACATTTATAAACGGAAATGCTGTCATATATATTTTTTTAAGAAAAACTTTCAGATTTTCTTTATAAAGCAATTAATATAATGATTATTACTTAATAGATTAAATGAGAATGATCAAATACAACTAATTTTTTAGCAGGAAGTTCGTCTCCATTTATTAATATAACATATTTAATGGAGGTGAACAGTTTTATTTAAATTTATTCCTTTTGAAAAGACATGATATTATATATATATATATTGATAATTTTTAATAGAAAATAACCCTTTACTTAAATTTTGAGAACTTCATATTACTCCAAAACATCACATAGAAGTAAAGAAAATTTGTATTTTCTTTAATTTATTGAGTTAATTTTTGTATCTTCTTTGAGTAAAGTTTGTATCTTCTTAAATTTCTGAGCAAAAATTTGTATTTCAGATGTAAGAAATTTTGGGTCATTCGAGTAAGTTAAGAATTCCCTCTCTTCTTTTTTCAGTCCAATTGGATATTATACCTATGGGTGAAATGTTTCCTAAAACGTCAAATATTTACTTGAATAAAGCTTTTCTTGGTTCTTTTTTTTCTGTTTCTGTAAATTTAGTAATTGATATTTTCCGGCTCAATCTAGTCATCGGATTACGACACCGATATTTCGAGGCTGTTCACCTGATCATTCGAAAAAATCTCCGAGTTTCTTGGTGTCCAAAGTAGGATCAAGAAAATGCGATTAAAATAATATTTCGCATGCTAACCTATGAATAACATATGGTGATGTAACAGTATTATTTTTTAAGAGCACATAGCACAGAGAGACTATCGTACAATATTAAATTTTTATTTTATTTAATTCCGCAAAATCGTCTAAAGCTTGGATCATGTCTAGTGCCTCTAATGCAAATATGCATTTAATGTGATTTATGCTGTGAGCAAACGAGGTATTTTTCACAATGTCTGCTATCGTTGTTACGTTATAAGTTTTTGAAGAATCTTCTGATATTTTGAAATAATCCCAGAAGTCATTGTGCTCTATTTCATCAAATACTCCCCTCATAACAGATATTGGTAATTTTTTGCCCGATAAATCAAACAGCATACAGAAAAAATTGAAGATATTGCTTTTGTCGCAATCCCGTGTTTTTTGGCTTATGGTACTCTTACTATTGAGGTACCGAGGGGAATAGTGACCTATGATATGCGGAGATTAAAATATTTATCCACTAGCCATCTTAATTTTCCTTAAAGTATTACTTGTTCAGCTGTACAGTATTTGGTGTGCATTGAGGTAAACTCTTTGAGATTTTGAGTTCTTTGATTTGTATTATATTAAAATGTTTCAGTTTATTATCGTATCTATTATTTATGATATGACAAAGGTAATAAAAGGTACTGCATATATTACTGTTAGTTAATTTAATTAGATCTTCAGCTCTTCGGCCATAATATTCGTATGCCACACTTTTAAGGAACTTAAAATTTTGTAAAGATTTATTTTTCATTTGATTCATTATAGAAATATTTTGTTTCCGCTTAGAAAAATATTTCCCCAAATATTCAATGGAGGATTTCCATAGGAGTGGGTATCCAGCCAACATAATATTAGGATATGTTTAGATTCTTTTATTTGAAAGTCCTGCTATTGTACTTTTGTCAGGGTTTAATGTAAATTTTCAGTGTTCGTGCCATTTAGTCATCTTTTCAGAATATTTTGCAACTTTTTATGGCTAGTATCGAGGGAATGATGTGAGCAATAAATTATAAAGTTATCTGCAAATACTGAGCACTCAACTCAGGTTCCTAAACTTCCAATTTAATGCTGTTCATTAATGTTAATATTCTCTGAATGTTAAGTAGCTAATTATCTTTTTTTTCTTCATGTGGCGTCCAAATTAATTTGTTATCAATTATTGGTGGTCTAAGAAAGCCAAAAGGGGACAAACGAGGGACACCTCTGTTGTAAATGATTCCAATTACTCATTTTCACCGAAGGTTAAACTGTTTCTATAATTGATTTTCTTTATGAAATGAATTCACTTCTCTTGATGAAAAAGTCCTTCCATTATATAAGCTTTATTTAAGAAATATTCCTCTCGAATATTTAATTAGTCATAGATATTCACGTTATATTAACCCTTCTCGAAATTATATCAATGACTGAAATTTAAACAAAAACTATTTTTTATAGTTTTTGATTAATACAGAAAAAAAACATGTTTCGAACTTAAAAATCAAGGATTAAAATTTTGCAATAATGCATATAGAAAATATGTTTAATATGAAATTCGAGTGGAACACTATATGAAAACAATCAAAATAAGACAAATTATAAAGAAAAATAAGAAATATTTATACTAGTTTCTTTAGCATTACTTCTTTTTTAACCTACAGAAACTTTAGTGGGAGAAACAAATATTTTTTTCAGACAAGGGTAAATGTACACTAGTTAATTTCTGTCTAGTGACGTTTCTGGGAACAGATGCAATGCATTTTTCTGCAATGCATTTTTCCTTGTACTGAAAAATTTAAAAAGCATACTTTTCTAGGAAAAGTGTTCGCTATTTCTTCACCGGCGCAACATAGGCGGATGGTCTTTAGCCTTCCTCAGAATTCCATTCCATGCCGTCCAGTTTTCTGATTTCTCATCTTATTAGTTTTCAAGTCATTTTCCACGCAATCAATCTACATAAGTTTTGATCTCCCTCGTTTTTGGGTACCAAGAAGTTACTTTTAAAGGCTCGATTGTTATCCAAACTTATAAATTATCCTGTCCGTTTAATCTTCTGTATTTCTATACATTTAATAATAATTGGCTCTTTAAATAATCTGTGAAAAAGTTTTGATTCTTTCACAATAATTATCATATTAATTCCACCAAACACTTTTTTTAAAATGCCTCTTTTAAACACAGCAGGAATCTTTTTATCTTTCTCAATCATTGCTTACGTCTCAGCAGCGTATGTGAGAATGTGTCTAAATAAATTTTGTAAAGGAGATTAGGTTAGTTTCTCTGCGGATAAAATTAGATTTAAAATTTTTTTAATCAAAAAATATCTGAGATGTGACTCTGTTGCGCTGGCTTTATTTCGTTCAATGAGTTAATTTCAGAACCTAGGTATTTGAAACAATTGACAGTTTCAAACGTATACTATCCCATTTCAAAATAATGGTCATTTAAACTGATACATGCCATATGTTTGGTTTCATTCTGGTTGACGACAAGACGCATCTGACTTGCCTAAGTTTCCAAAGAAAGCAAGGACTTTTTAAGCTCTCCCGGGGGGCGAGCGACAATACCAATACACTCAGTATCATGAAAATTGTTCCTCTAGTATTAATGTTAGAATTTTATAAAATTTTAAAGAGCGAGATTGAACAAAGAAGTCATGCTAATGCATCTCCCCGTCTGGGGCCATTTGAATTGCTATATAATTTTGCTACTAGATCTGTAGTGGACGTGAAGCTTCTGTGAACTTAAGAGGAGAACTTTTGTGATGAATTTTTGTACTCAGAATTTTAAAACGAACACATTCGGAGAAAAAGCAATTGACATTTCTTAGGGAAGCGAAAATATTGTAGGGGCTCAAGAGGTCTCAAATTGCGAACTAGGGATGGAGCAGGATGTGACGGTACGAAATTCATTTACAGACCAGTCAAATTTCAAAGTAGCTTTAAAGCATTCACCATTTGTTATCACAGTGAGCGCACTATTGTGATTTTCTTCAGGGAATATGAAAATTTAAAGTCCTTTTGACCGTACTTCTATAATTTTATGATATCTGTGGTTGTTATGGATATGTTTGTTTACATTTACAAGACATACGGTCGATATGTCAACTAAAATATGCTGTCTTTGAAAGGAAGGACGTGCGTGGTAAATCGACCGTGCTATCTAGCTTTCAGAAAATGGGTAAATTGAGTTTCCTAATTTTTCTATACCTTAGAACCTTACTTTTTTAATTCTTTTTTACAAGCATTACTATTATTATAAACGTTAGTGTCTCAAAAATTATATATTGTACAAAAATTCGTTAGTATTTCAAAAGTCAAAGCTGGATGATTTATTGGTGATTTATTTTGGATTATTATCTCCAAAATAGGAAATAAAATGTATATGTATATGGATAGGAGTCAAGAGGGAAACATGGTTATATGATAAGGAACATGGAATGTCTAAAATTTAAGATTTGAAATGGAAATGCGTTTTCTAAGTCATTTTATTAAGAGACTCCTATTTACAGAAGTTGGGTGCTAAAAGAATAGCAGAGATTTAACTTTTTCTATGAATTCTACTGAAAGTTAAACAGCTACACTCCTTCTCGGAAGAATAAATTTTAATTAAGGAATAGGACAATTTAAAGATTCAGAAGTAATGTTGTAAACTACATTTTTTTTATAAAAAAAAACGAAGAAAAGAACAATAATAGCAAAAATAATAAACCAGAAAAAAATAATTTTGTAGATGTAAAAATGTAGAAAAAGACAAGCAAAAAATTTGGAATTGTTGTCAACGGTAATTTCGTAATAAGTTATTTTCAAAAGTAACCCAATTTAATTTATAAAAGCAATCGAAATAATGATTACTATTTTTATATAAGTTTATTTCATTAGGAATAATTTTATATTAAAAAATCATTTGCATGTATTTTCATCTTGTTAAAATACAACTTATAGTATAATTCTTATTGAATGGACATATTTCGATCAACCTCTATATTCTGACAATCGTGATTGTTAAAATACACAAGTTTTACAAATGTTGGCAACAACTTGTTAAGCTAGAAGTTATCTTCAGAAAGAAGCTCTACACCAAATTAAGAAATTAATAGCATTATTAATTAATTTTAGGAAATACATTATTTTATAATGCGCTCAGATATTATTCATATTGGCATTTTTTTAATTAAAATATTTCGTTCAAAATAATGCAAACAAACCTTTATAAATGGCGGCACTGTCTTGAAAAGAAGAATTACCTCGTTTAGATTATTACATATATGCTTTATTTATGCAAGCTTCGAATGAAAAAGAAAATATGATTAATTTCAATAAGAAATTTAGAATTTTATCCACATTGAACAAGTAGCATTATCTGAAAATGAAAAACATAAAAAGAGAATAAATCTATGTTTCATTAAAACTGCAAAGGATTTGTTCAACTAATTTCCCCTCAAGCGCTAATGTTTGTTTAAAAAAATTTCCCCCCTGATTTTGTTTGTTCTTAAAGTATTTCAGATTAATATAACAGTTATCAGTAAAAGTTTTGCTAATAGAGAAATTTTACAGAAAACAATCCTTCAGTAAAATTATTCTAATTCTTTCATGAGTTGAAAACATTCGGTTTTGGTCACAAATTAAAATATTGCTTTATTACGTTGGAGATTTATTGATTAAAACAATTTTTTTTTTAACTTGGAGATATTTTTGTGACCGGGTCTCTTA
Organism: Nephila pilipes; assembly: GCA_019974015.1. Taxonomy (NCBI): domain Eukaryota; kingdom Metazoa; phylum Arthropoda; class Arachnida; order Araneae; family Nephilidae; genus Nephila; species Nephila pilipes. Next base: position 1,050 of record BMAW01117812.1, on the reverse strand, counting down.
TTTAACCCTTCATTTTTTCGTGTTATTTCCATCAGTATAGATTCTTTCAAAGTGTGACATATTGTGATTATAACTCTTAGTTTTTATTTACTTCAGAAAATACATAACTAAAAATGTTTCGCAATAAGTATTTAACTTTTATTTATTATCAATTCTCATTTTCTTCTTACAAAATATATACCGCTTAGTATAATTTACCAGAGACGCCCTTTTTCTTAACTTAAGCTTAGAACAAAACTGTTTTCAAATAAACATAAAAATATTTTTGTTTAATTTAATGTTATGCACAAATGAGTACCTAATTCGTTTTCCACATTTATATACTCACAATAAATTATGTATTCTAATTTAATCTGAAGAAATGTTATCTAATTTTGCGTTGCAAACAAATTATACTCATTTTTATGTTGGAATCTTATACAGTTTAGTTTGAATTATCATTTGTGCAGTGTGAACTAAATGTTATGGGGTTCAAAGATCTTGTGATTGTAACTTTATCGATCCGCTATGTTTGCTTCTTAAAGTACTAATTATAATTTATTTCCTATTTCAGGTCTGAAGGAAGGACCCTAACTGGAATATTCGTGAATAGAAAGTGATTGAAAAAGCGTCATGTTATTTGTTCCACCCTTGAAGGACATAGTTGCTGCGAAAATTGCAATTACTCTGTATAACGACTGTGAAATACTGCACCTGTGTAAAGAAACTAAATTGTATCTCTCGCCTGAAGAAGATTGGAAAGTTATAATAAAGAAAAAATTGCCCGATGATGTATATCCACTATCATTACAGGAAAAAATTATGAGTTTGATGAAGCCCATCAGTTACGAAGTTGAAATGTGGAAAGAGCAGCACGAAACTTTCACCGGATATCAAGTCGACCAACGGATTACGAGCAAATTTCATTGGAAAACGGATGGAACGATCGATCGATTGAAAACTGCCAGTTCGCTCATTCAGTCTGATGTCTTGCCAATGGAGCAACGATTCAGGCTTGCCTGTAATTACTGGCAGGAAGAAAGCGTCCTCTCGATTTGGGAGCAAATGTCT
>BMAW01117810.1:18758-33736 GCA_019974015.1 Nephila pilipes | reverse complement strand
TAAAGTCTGTGAAATTAGTAATAAGCTCTAATTTTGACTCGTGCTGCTATAATAATTATACATTTAATGTTAGAAGCGCGTGAAGCAAAAGTAAATTAAATAACTCTTCATTTTCAGACAGAATATATATTCATAAACAGTATAATTCTTTCCAAAAGAAGCGGAAAAGAGAAACTTGACAATGATCTGACACAGTTTAACATTTAAAACATCAACATCTATTTGTATTAAAGATCGTATTATGCATAAGAATAGCACTCGTCCAAAGAGAACAAAAATAAAAAGCGAATGAAATTGAAGAAAAAGAATTCAATTAAATTGCTCACTGATTGCGTATTTTAAGCAAGAAGGAACTTTCAATTGAGAACATCACGAAGAGATGCATCTTTTTTTGCAATGAACGAAAAAACGTCTCGAGATAGAGAAGAACTGACATTATTTTTAAAATTTAATGCCAGTTTCGGTACCCAAACATCGAGTTTCGTCGACGTATGTTAATCCCGCAGTTGGCGATAAGTGCTCGACTCCCTGCTACTGACAAAGCCTCGTGGATGGATGCCAAATCTGGATTCAAGCTTTCCCTTGAATTCAACAACACTTCGTGGAATATCTCGTAAGGGTACCGATTCCGGTTGCGTACGCGAAAGGCTCGTCCAGAAATTATTCTTCCCCTCCATGTATTGCGCTGATCAAAAAATTGCTCTTTTGTATTTATTCTGTTTATCCAAAAATTATTAGTAGCACTATGTTAAGTTACGGTTCCTGTTGATTCCTCTTAAATTAAAAGTTATACCTTTAAATTGAATCTATTGATTCCAATTGATCCGGAAATTTTTTTTTAATTTACTTTAATGATTCGGAAATTTTCTATTTTATTCTATTCATTCCTTTAAATTCATTAGTTATTTTTTAAATTGATTCTGTTCCTGTCAAATGATTTAGAATTTATTCTTTAGAATTTAATACATTAATTCGGAAATTCCTTTGAATTTTTTTCTACAGATATAGAATTAAAAAAAAAAAATGGGTACTATTAAAAATTATTCGAAGAAAATTATTCTTTGAAAATTATCTTATAGAAATAATTCTATTGAAATAGAAATTGCTCTTTTAAAATTATGTACATAAAACAATTATATTTCTTCCGTTCTTATATTAAGTTGAATCCCTTTATTTAAAAATTATTATTTTTGTCCAATTCTACGGTTTATAATGATTATACTTTAGTTTATTCAGACTTACTAAGTTAATTCTCAAAAAATATTAACAAAAACGTGTTATTATGGGTAATAGAATTGTTCATTGAACACGATATGTTTTTATATCCACCTGTTTATTATCATAATTAAAATTACAGTTCAAACAAATTAAATCGTCTTTTACCCACTAGTGAAGAACCCAATCTCGAAATACTTTCTTCAGATGCCCCAACACTTTGATTGGACGAACTTTGATAAAAATATTTCTTATGTTTTATTATTTTTAATTCTAATTACACATTTTTAATGTCACGAATGCCTGTGATTAAATTGGAATTATTCACCACATTTGTTGTAGACATGACATCTTTCAAAAGGTAAAAATATTATGAATTTTAATTATTTGTAGATGCCACCAATATATAACTATACTGCTGTTTGTAGAAAATGCAACACCATGAAAGAATCATCAGAATCAAATGAAATTTAATGCAGAAACGACTTGTACTGATACAAATAAATGATGAAATTTTCAAAACAAAAGAAACAAATTAAGCGTCCGAAATCAGTATTTGGTGCAGCCACCATGCGCTGCAATAAGTGCTGCTATACGACGTGGCATGGAGTCAAACAGATGTTGAATATCTGCTTGAGGAAGAGAATTCCATATCGCTTGTATGCGCAACCAAAGTTCGTCTTTGGAAACTGCAGGACGCGGATCACGAGCGAGACGCCGACCAACCATATCCCACACGTGCTCAATAGGCGACATATCCGGTGAATAAGCAGGCCAAGGAAGAAGTTGCATGCGTTGTGCTGAACAGAAGTCTCGAACAGTCCGCGCAACATGTGGGCGTGCATTATCCTGCTGAAAGATAGCTCCAGGGATGCCTTGAAGGAAAGGAACGACTTCGGGCTGTAGCACTTCACGGACGTACCTGTTGCTATTGAGATTACCCTCAATTCGTATCAAATTGGATCGTCCATGATACGAAATCGCACCCCAGACCATAACTCCGGGTGTTCGACCACTATGTCGTTCAATAATACACTCAGGAAGGCAGCGTTGACCGGCATAACGTCTAACACGAACACGGCCATCATGGGTCCACAAATTGAAGCGTGATTCATCTGAAAAGACAACTTGGTGCCAATCAGCTCGCCTGTCTCTGTGCTCAAGAGCCCACTGCCGACGCAGCCGTCGATGATTCGCCGTGAGGGGAATCCTGTATAAAGGCACCCTTGCACGCAATCCACGGCGCAGCAGACGACGACGAATTGACGAAGCCGACAATTGTACACCTGTAGCAGTAGACCAACGTGCTGCCAGCTGCCTGGAGGAAGCTGTGCGATCATTCACCGCCATGCGGAGCAGGTGTCGATCATCGCGCTCTGACGTCACCTTCTGTCGTCCAGTGCCTGTTTTTCGAGTTGTTCGGTGCTCGTCGGTCCACTGCTTCCAAACTCGCATCACTGTGGAACTGTTCCGCTGCATACGAGCTGCTATTGCGCGATAGGAAAATCCTCCTTCTCGAAGGCCGATTATCCTCCCTCGTTCAAACTCCGTAAGTTGCTTGAATTTCTTATTCTTCCGTCGTGGAGGCATACTCAGGTCTCACTAAACGTTTGCCACTAACAAATAATCATAGACTTTTTTCAACGTCCCGCTACAGCACTTTATTTATACGCTTTCAGCATCAATTCAGAGGGCGCTGCGCGCGCCGCGCACGCGCGATGGCTCTGAAACTTTATTAATTTGCATAATATCCTATAATTGACATTTGCTGCGAATTTCATTTGATTCTGATGATTCCTTCATGGTGTTGCATTTTCTACAAACAGCAGTTTACAATCCATTACCCCATTAATAAAAAACACAGTACACTATAAGAAATTGCGATTATTTATACATTTGGACACGTATGCAATATCAATTCACAATTCTAAAATCTTATTGTATATATTTTCTGTAACCACTGTTGCCACTCTCCATTCACTATGAATCATCGAACAAAAAAGGTGTCATTCTACAAAGGCACTGCAGCACTATTTACTTAAGTATAAGTCAATTAATTCTCATAAAAAAAACTGTAACGTGTCCCGTATTTCGTCTCCTATACTTAAATACTATATGTATTTTTAACTTTATATGATGCATGCGAAAAAAGTATAAAGACTAAGTATAACTCACCAAATTTAGAAACCTTTGTTATGGAAATGTAGGCAAATTTCTTAGGTAAAAATATCGATAAAATTAAATTATTTTTCTTATAAATTAGTTAAATTTACAAAAGTTTAATTCGTATAAATCTTTTTTTTTTATTATTATTATTATTAACTGTAAACCCATATAATCTTAGAAAAAAGTATAGCAACTGTTTTTTCATCCAAAATTCTAATACATTTTACATATTTTGAAGCAGTAAATGACAATCTCAAATATAAAAACCAGGCTTCTAAGTAAATTTTCCACTTGCCTAATTTTTTTCGTGATTTTTGACGCAGAAGGAATTCATTTTTCTGACTTTGAACGAGAAAAATTGTCGCTGTTAAAGAATGTGGGAAAAATGGGCATGAAATTTCGCAAAAAAAAAAAAAAAAAAAAAAAAAATAAATGAAAGATCTAAAAATGTAGTTTATAAGTTTCAAAGCGAACTTGGAATATATGAAATGAAAAATCAAACTGGCTGACCAGAAATATTAACGCATCGACAGAAAAGAATCGTTGTCAGAAGAGTTTGACGAAGAAGAAACTACAAATAAAGTTAGAAGAGAGAGACATTTGGACTTGCCATATTCCACACGAACAGTTATAAAGATTTTGAATAAAAATCCTAATATTTTTGGCATGGAAATTAAGTGCCATGTCCACCTCTTACAAATTAGCATAAAAAGACTGCAAAAAAAATAGTCTTTTCTCGATCCAAATGGAATGATGTAATTTTTCTTCCAAAAGAGAAGTTCCATCTTGATGACCCAGGTGGTCTTAATTATTTTTGGTGTAATTTGCGTAAAACCAAAGAAAAGTTTTCTAAACATGGATACGGTAAGGGCACAGTAAGATTTTTGGGTATTTTGCAACAAACGGAACCACGCTAATAGCCTTTATCAATCACAAAATAAATCGTAAATATGTTGGTATGTTAGGCGAATCTTCATTGCCCGAGGCGCTCCATTAATTATGTCGGGAGACTCTATCAATAGGATAAAGCTTCCATACGCATTTAAAAGTGTAAACAATGGTTTGAAATTGATTCGGTAAATTGGCTAGGGAGGAATCCCATCTGAATTCATTAAAAATTTATAGGACTTTCTAGCCAGAGAAGTTTATAAAAACGACACACAATATTAGTGTAAACAGATCATTGTTTTAGCCATCAAACAAGCTAGAAATAAAATTTCCGTAGACAATTTTAAAAAATTTCAGAATCAAGGACCTCTCGTCTTATTCAAGTAATTGGGGGGAGGGGGAGGTTTCTTGATAATTGCGAGAAATATTACATAATTTAGAACATGTTTTTGTACTTTTCTTTGTATTTTCTGTGGGGATAATCTTTGTAAGGTTCGTATTCGTTGTTTCATCTGTTGTACATGTTACTGCAAAATTTGATAATAAAGGTCAAAAATACTAAATGAAAAAAAAAAAAAAAGAATCCCTTCTGGTAAAATGAGAATAAAGTAAGTTTTCATTAAAGTAAATTATATGTTGTTTTTAAACTTTATTCGCGCAATGTTCGGTAAAATAAAAAGCTACTGGTTCAATGAATTTTTTAAACATTTAACTATACTATGATAATACGCACAAGTGTTATAGGCACTCAAATTCATACAAATAATGAGACATTTCCTGTCCTCGGAAAAGTAACGCCAGCTCGTCTCTCGCTAACACAGAAGATGGACGAGTTTTTTTTTAAGCTGCAGATATACGGAATCTAATACAAGCTATCTAAACGTTCTACGTTCATTTGAAATTCAATTTGTGGTGAGAAAAAAAAATTCTTACAGCATTAAGAATCTTTTGAGGGGGGGGGGAATCGAGCATTTCTCATGTTTTGATATATAAATTGATAAATACTCTCCTGAAATAAAGTAACAAATATAAACCGAAATTGAATATGCTGATGAAAATAAAAGGTATTAGGAATTTTATTAGTTTTGATCATTTGCAAAAGTTTATTTATAATCAACGTCATTTGTGTTTTCAATAACTGTTTTAAATTATTTAAATTTCTTGTAAAATTCTGCATTCGAGCATTTTCTCTAGTCGCATAGATTTAAACGGAATGAAATTCAAAATATCTTTATCACTGGAATTTTTTTAAACCGTGTTTTTTTTTTTTTTTTTTTTTTTTTTTTTTTTTTTTTTTAATGAAAACAATATACAATTCATCACGGAAATATTTTGAGTCATGAGCATTTTTTTTTTCATCTCAATGTTCTAATCGCTTCTTTAAAAAAATTCACATTGTGAAAAATATCAGGTCATAATTTGAATAATGATTTAAAAAACAGTCACAATGAGTTTCTCTATAATTACTACAAACTTGTTCCATACCAAACGCTATAAGTGTCTCAAAAAATGGGACTCAAATGGTTATTGTCAAAAATAAAATGTATCATTAACTGACATTTCAATATTTTCTACTTGGGCGAAAATAATTACTTTCTTCTCTTCGAAGTAAATTAAGATTAAAATTTGAGGATAGAGCCTTTTTGTAATCAAATAATGTAGCGGGAGAATTCTTAGATAACGAAGCCGTTTTAAAGTCTCTAATGAACGAGGGGCAGTAACAGTACATTGATTTAAAATGACAATTATAAAAAGCTTTTATTTGAACAAATAACTTGGAAACGAAGAACATAAAAGACGTGAAATATTTGTTCTGAAACAGCCGTTTTCTTAACGCTTAGCTTACAATTTCATTACTGTAATATATGTTATTTTCACTATTCAAATTATCTTTTAAACAAAATAAACAACAAGGTATACGAACGAATGTGAGAAGTATATTTCTTTAATTTTTTTTGAACGTTTATCTTAGAGTGGGTGGGGAAATATTTGTTTACGCTTGCTTTATGAACTGGCTATTTTTCCTTTATGTTAGGACAATAGAATTGTTTTTGTATACAGCGTTTTTGGATAAGCCGACATTTTTCCTTTTAAACTTATACGGTAATTTGAAAAGTAATTTCATTTGTCGCTGTGACTGAAATAAAGCTACATTTATTAAATTATAATAAACTTATTAGTGTTAATGATTCTGATGACTGTTACAGAGAATGCCGCGGGCTACAAATTTCAATCTACGATTCTTCAAAAATTGTCTACAAGAATGTTAGGAACAAAAAAAAAAAGTAGATTTTCGAAATGAACATTAAACGCCTTCAAAATAGAAGATAAGTTAAAAATATTTCTGCTAGCAGTTACAAAATGAAGACGGATTTTAAACGAAACTAATTATCTTTCTGTCTCCGAAAACAAAGGATAGAATACATTCATCATTGTGAGTAAAAAGAAGGCACCCATCTAACTGCAATAATCGAGGTGAGAATCGTTGATTAAATTCTTACTGGGAAGGTTTTATTATCTGTATTTGAGAGAACATTAATTAGTGTGATTTTATTCAAACAATAAACTACTTTTGCATTTATTCATTCATGCAATTTAATCAAGGGTCTTCCTAATTATTTTTTAGTTTTAAATTCCCATACTCAAAAGAGCCACCTTATAAGATATGTATCCAATAGGAGACTTTATTCAATATTTAACTGAGATTTGATACGATAAAGAAAAGTTTTCATTGTTAAGCTTTTATTTCTAACTTAAATAATTACGATTGCATCTTGAACTCAAAGCTCATTAAGATTTATTATTTTGGAATTAAAATAAATACATAACAAGTTCGCAATGTCTAATTTTAATAAAATTCTTTTCGGATAATTGTTAAAAGATGGGATTGAAGAATACTGTGTTGAAATACTTTTCGTTTGTATTTAAATAATGGTATCAAAAGTAAACAAATAATTTGAATGGAGTCTACGGAAAGATTCATTTCCCGCCCAAACACAAAAGGAGCAAACAAAGGAGACTCACCTCCGTCAGCGTAGGTCTCAGACCCGTATCCGTCCTGCAGTCCATTGGCCCAGGTCCCATTGTACTTGGCTGCGGAGGCAACGCTCTGCCTCACGCCGTAGCGCCCCTTGAGGCCCTCTGTCCACTCGCCCCGGTAGATCCATCGCCCTCGGGTCTCGACGCCCAGGCCGTGCCTGCGCCCCGCAGACCACTCACCCTCGTAGGTGCCGCCCTGGGGCCAAGAGTACACCCCGCACACTTCGAATCCTTGGGCCCAGGTGCCCGCATATTCCCCTTGTCCCTTGGGTCCCGTGCACACCCCATGTCCGTGGGCCTTCCCCTCGAGCCACCCTCCCGCGTAGGTGCCCCCGTCGTCGAAGTCGAAGCGACCCCCGCCCTGGGGGGTGGACGCGCTCATCGCGGCATCTCTGCCTCTCACTCTCTCGGTTGCTGTCTCACGGAAGGGGCTTTATTTTTAGGAAGAAGGCAGCAGTGTGCTTTTTTTAACCCCGCGCGCGCTCCGCTCCGTGCAAAAGAGGGGGACAGGGAAATGGAATCGTCCGGAAGACTTTTGGAACTCGCTCACTTCCCAACACGATTCATTTGAAGGGAGAAATTGTGCAGAGAGCGCCCATTCCTCAGCATTTCGAATGACCAAGGCAGCTCGGAGTAAGTTTTTGGCATAAAAAGACACTCGCGGATAGATAAGAAGAAGTGTCCTGGGGTGGGTGGTGAGACAGGGTGAATGTCTGTGCACTCCACTGTCGTAGAAGGATTGTTTATTACGTGCACTCAACTCCCCTCTTCTGTCCACAGCTTCATCTTTTTTGAACCATGGTCGGATGATGAGGTCTGCAACTGAGTCGGCATCCAATTCTCCACAGACACGGAGAAGTCTTTCGAGATATAACGTACACCCACCCCCGTGCACACACTCAACAGTCTTTGGAAGGATGGGTTTCGAACTCATCATTCCCTGTTATGAGGTTGAGAGGCACCTACGTACAAAGTTATTTTTCAGCCCACTACTCCCCACATCCACTCCACGTCAACAGAAATAGACATTTGCCTATAGGCTCTTAAAGTAAACGACCTGCTCTGATCAGGAGACAAAATTTGATAGTAATTATCTTTCAAATAAGAAGGACAATAAATATCCTTCCATATGCGAGATTTGCTTCGAAATAATACATATATGTATATATATATATATATATACACGCACACACATATACAGGTTGCTTAGAATCTCATGAGCAAACACTTAAGTGGTGATAGAAAACATCTAAAGCAATTTTCACTCTACAATACATAAGCGGAGAGCAAGGCGGAGCTGTAATGGAAAGCACGAGCCATTTCTACCGTGGATTTCAGGAAGTATGGTGACGTACAGTAATAGGGAAAAGGCCATACCTCCTGAAATCCACGAGAGGAATTGATTAAGAAAATGAGATCATTTGCCGGTACATCGAGTAACCAAAAACGAGAATATGTTCATATTTATTGTTCAGTTGCACACATACAATCAAATTTGAAACCTGAAGGGAAAATCCTAGAAATTCGAATTGCATGTGCTTTTATAAAGAATATGGAGTTAAATTTTAAATGCGCTTGCCGCTTTGAATGCAGTCCGAGTCACCACAAACGATTTCAACCTACCAAGTGATGAAAAAATAAAATCTATCTCACCCCTCACCCCCCCCCTTATCCATAAAAAGACCGATAAAATAAAAATGCACGTCAAATGGAAAATCTCATTAAACTATTATTACAATATAATCTAATAATCGTAGCAGAATTTCTTTATTATCTATAGAAACTTCACATTTTTTAAATTTTTTTAATGCAGAAATCTAGGTACCGGCAAAAAAAAAAAAAAGAAAAGAAAAGAAACATGAATTATCCGATATTCCGAATTACAGAAGTTCGATTGTCCCGGACACTTTATATTTATTGTGCAATAAAATATTATCGAATAGTTCATGAGTACCATCTAAATTACGAAGGTATTTTAAAAGGATCCACTCCGAAAACGGTAAAATCTCTGAGCTAACAGTGCATGTCAAAAATATTTTCCGAGAATGAAATGGCTTCTTATGTTACAAAACGAGTTACCGTATTTTTCTCTACGGAAAAGTTCATACAGTTGCTGGATCCCTCGTTAAGCCGTAAATGAAGGATGTTTTTCACTGCGTGTTTGATGAACACAAATAGAAAAAACATCTTGATTTCAAATAGTATAATATCATGTACAATTCACACCTACACACACGATCAAGTGGATAAGATTGAAGTAAAACTTACTTCAATGAATTGCAATTACATGAGTGATAGACTCTTTCGTTTTAATTACTTTTCATTCGATATTACATAGCCGTATTGAAGAAGATACGTTATTTTGTGAAAGTTTATCAAATAGGAGAAATGATATTTTATTGCATTGAAAATTGTATGGAAAATTATAAAATAAATTGGGGGAAAATGTATCAATGTATGTAGCGACGGTGCAAAACAAATTTTGAAACTATATTTTGTATACAAACTTAGAACTATTTGTACCTAAATTTTTGATTAAAATTTTAGAACTAAATTTTAAAGCTAAATTTTGAATCTAAGTTTTGAGCTATATTTTGGAATTAAATTTTGAATAAAGCTTTGGATTTGGTGTGGTTTCATTAACGTTGCACTAGAAGCAACCCCAGTACTATTGACGACGGACCTCGCAATTTTGAACCTCGGTCGAGTGACGAGAATGACACCCGAGCTGGCACCCCCCCCTTCTCCTAACATCCACATCACGCCTACGGGAAAACTTTGGGCCCCGACAGATTTAACGTGCATCAGCCCCGGCTACATGGCGGGTCTTTAATGGCCAAGGATCGAACCCTCGACTAAACGAAAACCGTCGGCCACGAATCCGAAGCCATGTCCACTAGGCTATCGCGACCACCCCCTTCCAAGGGATCGAAATCACTTCAACGCCAAAGTGATGATCCAGGACTTGGAACACCAGATGGCAGAACAGCCTTGAGCTACTGGTTGGGTATGCCACCCACGCAAACACTTGCTTCTGTGAGTCTAATTAATTGCACATAAATCACAACCAGTGATATTCCGGCTACTACGCACGTATCGACGAGACCCGCCACTAAATTAGAGACAGCCGATGACGCCAAACGGAAATGATTCCACGCAAAACTCACTTCAACAAGAAGAGGATGTATATACGAAGGCATATACATTCCCTTCTAAGGCCATATCCTAAGGCATTTAATTTTCTTAAATATTTCAAATTTTACTATGCATAAATTCTCTAATTCATCAGTTATTGCTCGTCTGACTTTAATGGAGTTATTCCCCATTTTAATTACTTTTAATTCAATCCTGGGCAAGCGCATATCCAAAGTTCAGTTTCAATATTTTCAGTCATATCGGGGATAAGAGCCCGAAGGGGTTAAGAATCCCGAAAAGTTTTCCCGCAGACGAAACGAGTAAAAAAAAAATCGTAACAAATACAGTGGCACAAACAATTGAGGATACACCTTACTTTTACTTGATAAATCCAACTTTCAATCAAAATAACACCTTAACCAGAAGTGCAAACGAATTTTTATTCTTACACATAACAAAAGGTTTAATTAACAGTAAAAATAAAGAAAAATCAACGGCAAAATTCTAAAATAAAACTTTTTAGAGGCATTTCAAATAAACATAAGCAGATTTTTACCTCAAAAAATTGAGGATACACAAATGAAATTTTTGTTTAACTACCACTTGATTTCTTTTTGCTTGCTACTAATAATTTAAGTTTGGGAAATTTTATCTTAAACTTTTTCAACTGTTATTTCTGTCTTTTGAAAGTTGGTTATGAGAATATAAAGCTGTAATTTTTAATGGAAAATGGCTCCTCGGAAAGAGACTAGTATTGATGTAAGAAAATTTATATTAAGGTTATTTAAGAAGGGAAAATCTTATCGTGAAATAGCTGAAATTGTCGGTAGAAGTCACTCATGTGTCCAGAAAATCATTGGGAAATTTAAACGCGATGGATTAATTCAAAATAAGAGTGGAAGAGGAAGGAAAAGTATTCTGAGTGATGTAGCTAAAAGGAAAATTTTAAAAGATATCAAGATTAATCCTAAACTGAGTGCAGTCAAACTAGCTGCAGAAAGTTCTCGAATAATCTGCAGAAGTGTAAGTGCTGAAACTGTGAGAAATGTGATTAGACATGCTGGATATAGCAGTCATAAACCTTTCATAAGCTTACAAAATCAGAAAAAGCGTTTGGAGTTTGCAAAAACTCATCAGTTGAAAACAGAAAACTTTTGGAAGAAAGTTATATTTAGTGAGGAAAGTAAATTCAACATTTTTGGAAGCGATGGTCGTCACACCGTTTGGAGAAAGCCGAACACCGCTTTGGATCCAAAAAATTTACGTCCTACAGTTAAACATGGTGGTGGCTCCGTCATGGTTTAGAGTTGTATGGCTGCAAATGGGGTAGGAAATTTAGTTTTTATAGATGGTATAATGGATCATAAGCTTTGTATAGACATACTCCGCAACAATCTTAAAGAAAGTGCACAAAAATTGGGTTTAGATGGAAATTTTATATTTCAGCACGACAACGACCCCAAACACACGGCACGTAATGTCAAAATGTGGCGTCTTTTTCATTGTAAACAGCAATTGCACACACCGCCACAGTCCCCTGACATCAATGTCATAGAATATTTGTGGGCCACACTAGAAACAGCTGTCCAAAAACACCAGATTAGAAACAAAGCCCATTTAAAGCAAGTGTTACAAGAAGAATGGGATAAAATATCTCCAGATACCACTAAAAAATTGGTCGAATCGGTACCAAGACGTTTGGAGGACATTATAAAATCCAAAGGACATGCAAAAAAATACTGATACTGTCTATGCATGTAATATATCGAAAAAATTTCATTGGTGTATCCTTAATTTTTTGAGGTAAAGATCTGCCTATGTTTACTTCAAATATTTGTGAAACTTTTAATTTTAGATATTTTTTTGTTGATTTTCGTTATTTTTACTGTAAATTAACCCTTTTATTACGTGTAAAAGTAAAAATACGTCTTCTATTCTAGTTAATGTGTTATTTTCATTAAAAGTTGGATTTATCAAGTGAAAGTAAGGTGTATCCTCAATTGTTTGAGCCACTGTATATTTGAAGAAAAACTGAGAAAATCGCGTAAATTTGCGTAACTTGAACGTAAAAACCTCAATTTGTGCGTCTAAATGTCGTGGAGCAAAGGGCAATTCCGCGTTACTTGAAAAGGTTTTAAGAATCTCGGCATCCGACAGTTTTTAGCGATAAAATTACAATAAATGTCCTTTAAAAAATATATGTAATGGATAATTTAATTTCACATAAACTTGATTTATAATATTTTGGATTTCATAATCTTTCCGATTATTCTTCAGGCATAAATAAAAAGAAATGTTACGAGAGATTAACTTTTGAAGTAATTTTTAATGTCAAATGTGTGCTATCGCCACTTTACAAAATAATTATAATAATAATAATAAAAAAAAGAGTGAGGTTTAAAGCTTAAATAAATTTTCAAAAATATTTTTTTACGATTTTTTCTAACAAACACGTATATTCTGTCCCTAGTTCTTAAAAGACGATTAAAAATATTTGCAGTTATGAAAAACAATGTAGTTTTATCTGAAAAAAAATGTGTCATTTTCGTCAAGAAATTCCAGAACAATTTTTATATGCACATCATATAATGCTCCTATAAAACCATAACACCGCCATATAATGCTCATATAAAATACTTGAAACTATGTCCCTTTTGATAAAAAAGATACTACGAAAATAAAAATAATAAAAACAGAAGCATAATTCCGAAGAAAGGGTAACATCGAAAACACTGCTCTGACCTTCAAAGTTTTTATGTTTTTCTAAAGCAAAAAAGAAAGAAAAAAAAAAAAAAAAGCATAGTTGAACCTAAATATTGATTATCTGCTGTTTGAGGCAAATCGGTGTTTTTAGATGTTGCAAGTCGACATTGACTCCAGAGAAATGGACTCTATAACTAGGAAAAACAGCTCGGATGAGAGAGGAAGAGTTGAAATCTGGTGCAGTCCAGTTGCTACCGCAGGATTCGAAAGAACCTTTGGACGCGACAACACGAGAAGGTGGTTGGGTGCATTCGGACATTGAACATATAGAGGCAGAGAAAGAAGCAAATTAAAGTTTTGCTGGATGCACCCATGAATGATTGCGTAACCAAATTAAAAGGAAGGAATTAAAAATGAAATAAATAAAATGACAAGTTGATCTGCCGTATTTCTTAAGCACTTAAGACTCTCGTCTATCCGCCATTTTGATTTCGTCAGCTTAATGTTAATCCTGTGGAATATCGAATTTAATTTTCACATCTTTACTATTTGATCTATTTGAACGCAATAAAATGCATCTGAAAGAACAAAAAATAGTGAAGGCTTCTGCAGAATTACTTTCCCCCTCCGATTCTAGAAAATATTTTAAAATATTTCTTAAAGATCGGAAAACTCGCAAACGAATCATTAAAATAGGGTTAAAAATATTTTTGAATCTTGGAGGTGGAAAGTAATTCCACAGACAGATTCATTATTTTTTCCTCTTTCGGATGCATTTCATCGCATTCAAATAGATGAAATAGTAAAAATGTGAGAATTAAAGGCGAAATTCCATAGCATTATGTCCACAAAATCAAAATGGCGAGTAGACGGAAGCCTTAATGACTAAGATCTAATGTCAACAAGATTGGAACTTAACCGGTTGAGTCGAAAGAAGACGTAACCCGAATAGAGTATAGAATTCTCTTGAATTCGCTCCTTAGAAACCAATCTCTGGCATTTGTTGTTCATTAAAGACAAGATAAATTTTGCACCAAATTTCTCAGCAAAGGGAATTCTAGGTGATGAAATTGAATCTTGGTTTATGACATCGAGGCTAGAACATTCCGAGATTCGTTTTGATTTTTCCAATATCAAACAATTATTTTGCTTCACACTCAAGTTCTTGTTCGACTCTTACAAATCTTCTCTCAAAATTTGATCATCTTCAGGGAATGGATTCGTCAAAGTTGTGTGTTGATTTCCTTCTCTGAGATATAGGCATTGCCATCACGTGTTTTCATATTTAAACACGTTCGAACAAAACAAGAATTACCCTGTTCAGACAGGCAGAAAGATGAACTGTTTATTTTAATGAGCATTATAATTTCACCACCACCATAGATTTTATGTAAAGTTAAATTAATTTTTTTGATGGGTTTTTCGTTAGACTACAAAAAAAAAAGCAACTCTATGTACTCATCTTCCGTTTCCCACTCGCTTTTCATTCTTCCTTAAAATTCTGTTTCAATATTGTTCACCGATTCGAGACAATCCTCTAAAATTGAAGAATGAAGATTAAAGTTGAGAGAATATCACTACTTCCCAAAGAAGATTACTTTTAACACAACTGTAACTGTTGAGGTGTTTTAATTTTTCATACTAACTTTTTGGGATAATATCTTAACTTGATGAAATGTTTAATGTTGCAAGTTGCACATCTCACAATTTTCTGTTAAGGTGCATTATTTTGATTACTTCCAAATGAGGTTTACTCAAGTTTTAACACAGTAGAATAGTTCTCATTGGTCTAAAATCATTTAATTAAGTGTAAAGAATTGTTCTTACAATTT
>BMAW01117810.1:1417-18658 GCA_019974015.1 Nephila pilipes | reverse complement strand
AAGTCTTATATTCTGGAAACAACTCAAAATAATTCTGAAATCAATACGTGTCGCCATCTATTGTTTCTTCATGTAACTATATTTGAAAATTGTTCTTCTTAGTTTAAATTTTACTATAAATATAAAGAAAGAAATTTCAGATTATTTTTGTTAGATATTCAGAGAATATTTCTAGATTTCAAACTTTTTCAGTAAAAATTTCTTTTTCCGTAACCCATTACATTGCCAAAATTTCTTTTTTGTTTGCATATTTTGCTGCATGAAGATGCTCAAAACTGTGTTACATCACTCTCAACGCATGCGTAGCTCGTCATAAGATGTTTAAAGCTCCCAGGCACCTCGTGTTGATTTGTTTATGTTTACATAACTTCCTGGATATGGGATTTCGAAACGAGAGCGTGATAAATCCTATGATATGTCCCAGTTGATGTTTAATCAAGGTTATTTCCAATAAATCTAACATGTCACAAATCCTTGGTAAAGAAAAACGATTTCGCGTAAGTTTTAGCCTCTCTATCACTGCATGTAAATTTCTTGATTTTGCACATTCCTTTGCTAATTAAGTACAAAAATGCGTTTCATTAACCCTCGTCATTTGTCATTAATATGTTCCAAGATAAAAATTTATTCGATATCCAGTCCCTGCAAGTCTGCATGCTCCGTTCTTGGTAATCCCAAACTCTCTCCGGCATATCAAACTTTTACTACCCTACCCGCATGTGTTTGGCCCATTAATTTACCTCCAGCAACAGAATGGGGATATGGCGTCAAAGGTAAGTACATTTATTGTTTTTTAACTTAAGAACATTTTAATTAAACTTCTTTCCCCTCCCCCCACCAATCTTAATTTTACATGACTAATTTTCATAGTGTCATGAATAACTTTTAACTTAAGAAAAATTTCTAGGTGATTCAGCATAAATAATTTTTAGAGTGATAATTTTTTTTTTTTTCTGAAATTTCAGATTACTATTTTTACTAGTCTTTATTACAAATTCTTGAAAATTTCTTAAATGAAGTAAAAAATGGGTTTACAAACAAAATGTTTTGAATTTTGTTACCTTAATTTCTGAATATAAATTTTATGATTGTTAAGAGCTATACAGATTTCATAAATTTGAAGCATATATGCATTGGATTATTATATGCTGAATTTACAGTTTTTTTTTTTTGTTTAATTATAATGTAATTATCAAATTTTTACCTGATAGAACACAGATTCTTGTAAATTTTAATCAAAGAAAGTTTATTTTTTTCTGCACTGATTGCAAATTTAATTAATAAGCATAAAGTAATCATTGTTCTGTTATCTGATCAACGTAGAAATTTTTAGAAACACTTTTATATACATCTAATGTGTTTTTCCCTGTTTATTGTTACAAATTTTTGGTGATTAATAAGAGTAATGTAATAATCATACTTGTTTATAGTAAAGAAAAAAATATTTGGGATTTTTATATTTTTAATATTAACTTGGTTGTTTTTGTAAATTAGAATTCATAATCATTTATAATGTCGGATGGCGAAAACACAACTGCAGGTTTAAAAATCATTCAAAAGCATGACATAATTTAATTGAAACTTCAAAATAATAATTTTTATTTTTAGAAGTATAACAATTAATGTATGCATAAAATAATTATCAAATTGTCTGTTGTGGAAATTAAGATTTTTGTTAATTTTTAGTTTCTAAATAGTTTTTTACAAGACGTTGTAGAATTAATTAGAAAGTAATATATTAATATATACATATTGATTCGGTGTTGAAGAATTTTTGAAAACATTGTGTCTTCACTTCTTAAATATTTGTTGTTTTTGGTGACAAATTATAAAGGCTGGGATTTTTGTGGCCAGTGATATTCAAATTTACCTGTGTATGCGTTGTCCTGATTTCACGAATAATTCATTTTCAGGATGAGGTTCATGTGCATGAATTTGAATAGATTCTCAAATCTTTGTGTTCAGTGGTATAAAATCTAGGCAAGCATTACACCGTCTTAGTAGTCCTTTACACTTTACCGAGGTTTAGAATCGCGAGATCCATTGCAAATAGCATTTGTGTTGATCTAGTATGAAATTGATGTAAAATTTACTAAAACATTTTTAGTCATAACTAGTTGAAGTTTATTTTATGTCGGTGACTTTATCTGAACACCACTTCTAGAAAAGTCTATTTTTAATTAGTATTAATGATTAGTTTAACAACCTTATTTCAACTACTTATAGCATGGTTACTCAGTTATTTGTTCAAATCTTGCTTATATAATTGTGTTAAATTGATCAAATTTAATTACATTATTTGAAGTTGTATAAACTCGAATAATTATTATAAAACTATGAAAATTGATTAAAGTCTGTAATCTATTTGGTAGAACTTTTATTACTCTAAATTGTCTGTCCTTAAATAATTTGTATTGTTGTATTCTACTCTCCTTGAATAACTTGCAGGTAATTGCTAATCATTACATTTTGAAAACATTTCAAAGTATGCAATTGAGAATTTTGGGTTTTGTGTAATTTCTAACCATGTGGTTTGGCTATGACTACCATTTTTTGAATATTTCTTGAAAGATCAATGTAAATTTCTTCATATTAAACATAAGTATTCTTATAATAATATTAAGTATTAAATATAAGTATTTTTCTTCAGTAGAAAGTTGAGGTGTCATGATTTTTGAATAACTTGTATGATTTGGAAATTTGTTGAATGAGTTTTTTTTTTTTTTCATCATAAACAATGCTTCAAAATTATGAGGCTCTTCATAAAAAAACACCAGTCCTTAAATCAGTTGAATAAATTGAAAGTTGAATTAATGGAAATAAATTTTTTAAAAAAATTGCTGAATATTTGTATTGAATCAATAACTTGCGTAAACTTGCTTTTTGTTACACTATTGTTACCATTATATAAATTGTATTATGTGATTGTTTAGTAAAAGAATTAACTGTCTTAAAGCAAAAATTAATGTAAAGGATAAATTTGTTTTAATCGGAAATAATTAAACTTTAATTAATTGTTTAAAAATGGTTGATGCAAGTCGCTCCTTTTTTCCCTTTTTGTTATTGCTTTAAGTTGGAATTTTCTAGTAATTTTTAATTGCTATTTTTTTTATTCTAAATAATTAATCTCCCACAGTATAAAACTTCCTTGCTGTTTTAGAAGGCTATATACTTTCTTTATTGAACTTGTGTAATCAATAACATTTTAATCCAAAGAAAGTGTGTTATCTGGTGATTAATATCTTTATCAATGCTCTAATGTTGAAGGTGTAAATCAGGATTGAGGCCAACTTGTATAGTGTGCTTTCTCGGGTCCAGTATGCTCTTTGTCCAATTCAATGAAATTTAATTTCAGCTTTATGGAGTAAATGATGGAAGTATTTTTTACTAAGAAAATATTTTTTTTTAATTAAGCACAGAGCTATTTTTCTTATGTCTTTTTAAAACTTGAAAAGTTATAAAGATAATGATAATTTTGTAGGCATTTCTTTTTGTATTTTTTTACATTGATTTTTTTTTCTTTTATTAATTTCCATGTATTTTAAAAATTGTTTTTTTTTTTTATCTATTGTAATGAAAATTCCACATTTTAAATAAACTGATCTAAAAAGAATTACTATTTTCCCTCCTAATTCTACCATGCATAGTTATGGCAAGTTTTTAGAATTAAAATGCAATTTGGATTCATTCTAGATCTGAAAAAGTTGAGGTACTGTTTTAGAAAAAAAAAAAAAAAAAAAAAAAAAAGAATAGTCTTATTCAGCAATGAATAAAATAGTAAACAGTGAAAAGAAAAGCTCTTTACACAGATAAAACGAGAGAGGGGGAGAGATAAGCACTTCATCTTATATGATAAAAGAAATGATAAGCAAAAAGGCTCAAAGGGTACTGGCCTATATTTGAAGTATTAGCAAGGCCGGTTGTCCTGCAAAATATGCGATGTGATTCAACATGATTTAAATGTTGGCACTTATGTTATTTTTTTTGTACAAATTAATGTTTTTTAATGTTGATTTTTTTTGTCACATAATATATTATTTTAAATTAAAATTTACAGAAATTTAATTTTCTGTAAATTATTTTAAATTGACTTTATTTTATTACTCTCAGAGTTCAATGTACTATTCCTTGGCACAGGTATTCATTAGCTAGCAAAAATGCTCTATAGTGTGTTCATTGCAGTGTAATTTGGGAAGTATCTTTAAACACATTTGATATGTTTAATATTTTTTTGCAATATGAATTAAAGAAATTTGAAATAGTTTTTATCAATACATTTTTGTGAAAAATAACTTTTTTCTTTTATTTTTGATCTACCCACCTGAAGATTTGAAAATCTGAGATGAAGTTGTTGATGATAACAATAGATTGATTGGTTGGTTTTGTGGGATATAGAGCAACAAAGGCTATTATCCCAACAGTACTGGATTGTGTGTATGATAGTGGTAAATATTGATTAAAAGGGAGAAATATTGTATTTTTCACTTTTATCTTTTTTTGTATTGGTAGTTATAGATCATTTTTATTTTAAAAACTAGCATGTTAGTTGTTTTTTCCATAATTGTTCTTATTTCAGAATATTTTTAATTCTGTCATGATACAGTATTTTTGAATATATTTATGAAAATGAATCTTTATCTTTCTTTAAAGGATGCAAAGTTTTTTCTTATGATGAGGCATTTTAAAAGGTTTAACTTGTATGTAAATTTTCTCCCAATAAAATAGGGGAAATATCTTATTTATTCTGCAAATTAATGAGCAATTCAAGGATAAAAGTTTTGGGTACAGTCTTTAGTTGTTTCGAATAAAAGTTACATAAGTAATTTTAAAAAATACAAGTTGCATGAAAGAATTGATGGACATTGAAGCTAGTCATTTTTATGTGTGGTCTGATGAATTTTATTTGCTTCTTATTTTGAAATGCCATATGTGCAGTGACTTAACATCGGGCTATATTTCCTTTTCTTGTACATTATTTACAGTTTGGTGGGCAGTCATTTTATGTAAAATTTTGATTTCTTTTTTGAACTGTTCAAAATTGGGTGAATGTCATGAAAAGGGTCCAAACACTCTCGACTGTGATGACAATATTCATGTCAATTATTTCTTTGTTGACTTCTTAATCGGGCTGACAAAACAATTTAGCTCATAATGTATTTTTATTATCGTGTATTACTATTGACCATATAGTAGGAATAATTTTTTTTTTTTTAGTTGCTATGCTAGTAAATAGATAATGTATTTTTGTTTAGTCACAATAGTCTTAAAAAGACCCAGTTGTAGCTTAAAAATACAATTTAGAATTTTTAAGACTATTTCTTTTTCCTAAATTAACTACTTTAAGATATGTCCACTTTCTCAAAATTAAGGGAGTATTTTTTTTAAATGTAGTTCATTCATGAATGGCTTTTTTGAAAAAAATTTTCATTTATGGTGGCAGGTACATTTTGGATACAAAGAGTCGTAAATTATTTTATTGTTAATTGTTTTAATTCCAAAAAAAAAAAAAGAGTTGGGAACAAAAGTATGTATATTAATGTTGTTATTTTGGATAAAATTATTTAAAAGAATTTTATTTTTTGAACGCTTGTGTGCAGGTAAAATTTTATAAATGTGGGAACCATGTGTTAATCATAATGTTAATAATAATTCCATTATTATAATATAACTTAGAATAAAATCAAGAGCAAATCTAATCCAAAATGGATACTACTGTATTTTAAAATGGTAATTCAGGTTTGGGACCAAATAGCATGGTTACAACTAGTTCACTGTATCCACTTTTCCTTCGCAACCATTTTTTTAAAACCTAGATATCTTCATAATATCAAAATGAAGTAAATATATGATTATATATATATATATATATATATATATATATATATATATATATGTGTGTATTTTACTGAAAACTACTTAATTTTTCCAATGGACAGTCGTATGCGTTTTTAATTTATCTGTTTTTTTAAAAAAATTTTCATTTGAATTCATGTTCTTCAATAATTCACACCCATCATTTCTTTAAAAGCAACTTTTTAAAGTTATACTTTAAACATTCTAGACATGAAGACCCCGTTTTGTTGCAGCTTTTTAAAACAACACTTATTGTTTCTGTTTCATGTATTAATTAGTTATTAATAACCTATCTTCAAAAATGGACCACTATTCGGCTATAATATTGCAGTGGGGAGAATTCGGCTGATTTATGACGTGGTTTATCAGTTAAAATGTTCCTTTGTTGGATCAGATATCAAAGGTTCTGTCTCATAAAGCTAATATTATCAGCAAAAACAGTTATGACAAATATAATCTCGCGATGGTGATTCTTTACTTTAGCCCTCCTTCAAAATAGCCAAATCTAGTTCTAGCGCCATTAAATTCCACAATAACACATGCATTATTTTTTTTATAGACTATCTTTAAATCGGACCGTAACTGCTTTTCTCCCACCTTCCGTCTGTTTCCAAAATGTTCCACGAGATGGCGTTCCTGCGGCCGAGTACAAGAAGGAAAAAAAATCTCATTTCGTAAAAATAAAACTGAATTTGCTTATAAAATCATAGAATGTGTCTTTATTCGAGACAAGGATATGGAAAACACAGTTAATTTTTAAGAAGGACTTCCTAGTTTTTATGAGGAAGGGTGTTTTTGTATAATGTTTTGATTTTGAGAGTATAAAATTTTCGTTCAACATTTAAGGATATTCAAAATTTTGTAAAGCTACCTATTTTCTGATGCGGAAATTTACACGGATTTCGATGTTTTCATGCTATCCAATAAATAGAGAATGCATATTCAATTATGCGTATTTTATTCTCCGATAAATCGATTTCTCCACACACCCCAACAGTGCTTAGCTCTTGAAATGAAATTGCTTTTTAGAATTAAATTTTTCACTGTTATCATTGAATTTTTAAATTTTCTTCAATTTCATTAAAGTATTCTCATTAGTATTAATATTGTTTTTCATCGGATGAATATATTCGTATTCTCCCTTGTAATTTTCGAATTTTACTGTAAAGAAAATGTAAACCTGTTAAAAGTTTTAAAACTCATGGACATGAATAGATTCGGTTTCAAATTGCAGTGCAAGATCGGATATGGATTAAAATTCTCTCTTGCAATGCGTTTTTTAAAAAAGTGTTGTGCTATAGGAAAAAAAACCCACCGGAATCTGTTTTTAAATTATTTTTTTAACCTCCTCATTTATTATCTTTTCTAAATGAATCATTTACATTCGGATGACGTATCTGTCGACCCGAAGGTCTAGAGGTCTTCACCACTCACAGGTTTCTACTTCATATTTTGATTTACATTTCCCATTTTGACAACATGGCACTCTCTGCGGTGTTTCCTCAACTCATAAACCTCCGGGGGGGGGAATTATCTTTATTTTCAATGACGTCACGAATTACATTTTTCCTCATGCATATGTGTCGTAGCTTGCGGTACTTGTACGAGATGATTGGCGACGGAGTTTTGTCTTTTTCCGTAGGAAATTAACGTATTTGAATGCGTTCGGGGTTAAGCACTATTCCAACAGATTGAGGAAACTTAATTTAATGCATAATGAAAAAAAATGACTGAATTTATTTTTATAATCTGTCTTTGTATGAAATTTTTTCTAAACAGTCCCTTTAAATGGAACGGAGGGACATGTCGAACAATAGGTTGATGTTTGTTTGTCGGAACTCATTCTCTACAATCTTTTTTGCTTCCATAAGATATTAATTACACATGATTTGTTTTATCCTAAAAATGAAATTGGAAGATAATGTTTTTGAACTGGCTCCAGGAACTTTATTCTGTCCTCCTTCTTCTGCATGGCACAGTGGCCGTGGTAGCCTAGTGGTTAAGTTAACGGACTCGTAAGGACAGTTTTCGTTGAGTCTTGATGCCGCTGAAGACCCGCGTGTACCCGGGGCTGATGCTCTTTAAATCTGTCGAAGTTCAAAGTCCTTTCTTAAGCGTGGTGTGGAAGTTAGTAGAGGGGGGGGGTGTCAACTCAGGTGTCGTCTTCGTCACTTGACCGAGGTTCAATATTGTGAGGTCCGTCGGCAATAGCTCTCGCGTTGCTTCTAGTGCGACGTTAATAAAACCAAACCAAATGCATATGTCGTAAAATGTGCTTTGGAATTCTTTTGCAGGATGAGTGTCTGCACTTCTTGGGTGTAAAAAGTTCTCGAATTACCTCTGTTATCGTATCCTTGTCCTCGACAGCACTGGTGTGCATATGAACATATGATACCACCAAAAAGTTTCTGAGTAATTCTCTTTTGTTATGGGGAAATTGACTATTTTTCCTTCCTATGCTTCAATTTTTTCATCAATATGAGGGGGAAAAAAAAATGATTCCGTCTCAACCAATTCCTGAGAAAGGAATAGTAAAAGGCTTTGTTTCGCCGATATGTTCCTCTGGGTTAGTCTCTCCTTCTTAACCATTTTTTCAATCATTAAATGATTTTCATCAGATGTTCAATCTTGTTGGATTCCCCCCGATTCGGGTTGGTAGAATTTTTTGTCCTCGTGGTATCTTTATTATTTTTCTGAAATGATCCGTATTTTTGTAACTTGATATAAATTATATCAACTCATAAACATTTTTAAGCAGAAATAAGACGTAAGTCGCTAATTCTTTAGTTTTTACCAAGTGGTAATTCTTGACTAAAGAAATTGCTTCTGTCACGGCGATGACGACATGTACCCCCCGAAAATTGATTTCTTGTGTGCGCCGCTGTTCAACAGCATCCTAAATCTAATTTCTTCTGTTCTAATATGCTTTCGGGTTTGGCTGATACCCCCCCTCCCTTCTGTCGTGTCTTTTACTGCTACAAGACAAATAAATCGTTCTCTCATCATTTTCAGAGTCATTTGTATGAACGCAACAGCAGATGATTGATCTTGATGGATCACGTCCGGAGTGCAATCGAATAAAATTGGGAATTCTTTCGCTTCCTTCGCTAGATTTATTACTTCCTCTCTAACTTTTTTCAGCAAAAGGAGAAAGCGGGTCGTCTGTATTCCGAGAGATATGGCGATGCTGATTCTATACAACGATCTTAATGATTGGAACAACTTTTGGCTGGTTGGTTTGCTTAGGTTGCGTAAAAATGATGACACCTAGAAAGCGCTATTTACACTATTTTTATTACAGTTTATTTAAAATACATAAGTTGATATTTACAAGATAAAGTGCTTGGTTTACTTACATTTGCAATGCATTTTGGGATGCTCGTCGCACGCTTATAAAAGTATTGCAATATCCTCGGACGCGACGTTCTAGTCGAACGTTTCGTAGAGCTCTAATTGTCCCTTCTATTCGGAAATTTTGACTAGAATGCAAATGGCCCCTCCTCTTCCAATACAACTGGACATAATCATTTGTTTGGGTTGGATGGCTGAATGTGATAAACTAGCTATTGGTCCTGAGCACCCCATCCGGGGCAGGAATTGTCACCTGCAAAACTGGATATCTGATGCGGGAGTGTTCTTGGTTCCTAGAATAATCGAATTCTAAAAGATCAAAGTTCATGAGGAATAGAAATATTGTTTGCCCTTTTTCACGAGTCCAGCTGTCTAATGAGGACCTTTTCCGGACGTAAGGGGGACCACGAACGAGTTTGCTAAGTGTGGTCACCGCAAACTCTTGCAAGCAATTCTTGAGACTCAAAAGGCAACCCTACTTCCCCTGATCGCGAAATTATATGCCCGTAAATATAAAACTGAAGCCTGTATTTGTTCTCTAACACATTTTAAACGCCGTGTTTGGTTTTCAATTATTTTTGTGACCCGTGTGGTGACCGGGGATGACAGAATAGTCACACTGTAGCTCATGCATGTCGTAAAAGGTGACTAAAATGGGTACCCAGCGTCTGGGGGTATAGCCGGGCACCCTGCCCCTGGGGATTATATCAGGGGACCTCGGGGACTTGCCTTCTTCAGGTAAGTACGGGCATCATGACCCCGAGGCACCTTAGTGATCTTTTTCTTTCCCATGGGGTTTACTGTCTTTGGTAAACACGGGTGACGCACTCCCGGGATACCCTAGCGATCCTTCTCTATTTTCGACCCTCCTTCTTGTCAACCATTTTTACCTTTTTTTTTCAACTTCCCGTCTAGACCACAGTTTAATCTTGTTTGGCGCAGCATAGCCATATCTGGCTCTTGCGCCAATAAACTTTACATTCACTCACTCACTCACTCGCTCACTCAATTATTTTTGTACTTTCTTTATCGGTGGTGTTTATCAGCAGTGGCGTACTAAATGGAAAGACCTCCGAAGAATCTTAAGTTCACTTCCGAAACCTATTCAAAGCCTCGTGGAAATTTTTGATGAGAGAAGAAAAATTAAAACTTGTCAGAAATTAAATGGTTAAGACGTCATCTTCGAGCTGTAAAAATTAAAAAGGCCGAAGCTAAAAAAATAATCTGCATTGATAGTGTTAACATTTATTTCGGAAATAGATTTCAAAGGATCAGTCCTTGGCACGAAAGACTTTTTTGACAGAGTGAGTTTCAGTTGCTTCGTGCGAGCGAGAAAATTATATTAAAAACACATATTTTGAAGAAGGTATGAAAAAAAGGAGTTTTAACTTCCTTTTATGGACACAAAAGTTAAACTTTAAAACTTCAAAAATCTCAGAATAATAAGCTTTTTGAATTATGTATTAAGAATTTACTAATGAAAATGTTTTTATTAAGATTAATGACGTAGTAAAAAAAAGGGGGGGATTTCAAATTTATCGTGAAAATAAGTTCGTTTATTCATTTCGTTGAATGAGAGATAATAAATATACATATTTTGAAGGAGAAGGCAAGAGACGCAGCTCCGCCGTCTCAATTACATCGGAAGAGCGCAGAATTTTTACCGTGCAGTAGATTTTACAGCTTGGGATATCTAGGGGTTTCTCAACATCACGTGGTATAAGACGAAGGGATTCTGAGGGATATTGATGACGTCTATCAGTCGAATAGGGATTAATTATTTCCGTCAGATTTATTACTTTGGGAAAGTTGATTCAACAGATTTTATGAGTGTGTGATCGCATAAATTGAAGGATACTTTGGAAATTGGATCAGAAAATAGGAATGGATTCTTTACTTTTGAATTAGAGAATGGGAAAACTTGGAAAATTAAATTAGTTTTGAGCGATATCATTATATATATTTGTCTGTTAGATGTAAATTGTTTTTTCTTTAATTGTATGATTTATTCTGGTTTTCAAGTCATTTTATCTATTTACTTATAATTTAATGCTAATTATATATACTTGTTAATATTTTTGTATGGATCCTTCCAGTGTGTGTGGGGGGGAAGTCAGAAGATTTTGGTCCTTTTTCGATATAGCTGTAGGTCCATTACTGCTTACCTGTTGCAGTTCTTTTCGAGTTGTACCAATTTATAATGACATTCTGATGTTTCATGATTTCGTAAACCGTCGTGCAGACAGGGCTGATGCTCGTTAAATCTGTGAGGGCCTTGGCGTGTTGTGGAAGTTAGGAGGGGTTTGCCAGCTCAGATGTCGTCCTCTCACTTGACCGAGATTCAAAATGACGAGGTCCGTCGCCAATAGCCCTCATGTTGCTGTCCTTCTGTATTTTCGACCCTTTTTCTTGTCAACCAATTTTTCTTTTTTCAATTCCTTCACTCATTGACTCATTGTGCAGCATGACCACATTTGGCTATTGCGCCATTAAAATACTTTCAATCGCTCGTTTGTGTTTTCAAATTTTCTCACGTCTAGATTGCAGCTTTACTTTGTTTGTCGCATTATGGCTATGTCTGGCTCTTGCGTCATTGAAATATTATCGGCCATTCGTCATTTTCAAACGTATAGATCGTAGCTTTACATTGTTTGGCACAACTTGGCCACATTTGGCTCTTGTGCCATTAAAATGAACCATCACTCACTCACACTGGAGAAAAAGGATGAATTGCTACAATGACAACCAGACGCAAAATTACTACTGCGCGTGGAATGAATCAAAAATCACACTTCTGAATTTTTTTTTCTTTTCATTTTATTCTTTTTAATGGGGATTCTTTACCTCGAATAATAACTGTGTATGGTTCTAAATTTTAAAAGCTTTTTTTCTCACATTTTAAACTGCTGAATTCAGCTGAAATTTTCTATACCCGATTGTTTTGGATGGCAATACGATAATTTGATTGTAATTAATAAAAATTAATCTATTAAAACTAATTATTCAAAGAATTAAATTTTACGCCAAGTTTCGCGCCAAGTCGCCAAATGATCGCCAAATCCGTCTTTTAATAATGTATCGTTTGCTTTAATTTTAATTACACGAAGCTTAATTGTTCAACACAATGCTTAATTTTTAACTTTCTCTTCGAAATCCGAAACGAATTGACGAGTCGAAAGAGAAGACTTAAAAAAATAATCGAACATCTAAATTAATCTAAATTCAATGAGTTTCTGCGAATCGACAGAACCTCCTCTCGGGAATCCGTCGCGTATATTGCAGGATGTTTCTCCCACGCATTGATCGCTTAATAACGAAGGGGTTTCGTTCTATTTTGCGCGTTCTTTCGGCCCTCCCCCGACTTTATTAAAACTTCGACCGCCAACAAGTGACAGAAAAACATTTTCTCCGGATGACGCCTCGAGAGTTTGAGGAGTATTGATTTCGTTGCCCCTGACCATCTTCTTTTGCTGACCGAAAGCACATCTTTTGAAGAACATAGTTTATTCGTGTTTGCGTTCTTCTCGACTCTGAAGGGCGCAGTGCGGGGGCGTTGCTTTTGAAATGGCAAAAGTTTTATTCTTCCACATTTTCAGCCGAAGCTCTGGTCCTTGGAGCATTGGTTTTCCGAATCTTTTTCCAAGTAGGAAAACCCTGCCCTCTGATTTTTTTTTTTTTTTTTTTAATGCACGCAAAACTTACCGAGGGGTGGCCGATCCTTTTGAAATCTAGGGCGCCGTACAAAAGACTCTCAGCCACCCCTGCTTCAAAGTGTTACTTTCATTGAAGAATAAATTACTGATATGGATGGATACAAACATCTCTTTTATTTGAAAGCCACTTAAAATTTTATTCAAAGATTAACATTTCTATCAAAGGAAAAAACTACCTTTGTTTCGGATATTTTTTTATTTCAGTATTATTGAGACGGAATAAAAGTTGTAATTTTTTTTTTGTCTAGTAACCACGCTCGTTTTTTTATACTTCTATAAGCCAGAAGTTTAATTTTTAGTAGTTTAGGCACCACATATCAAATTATTTGATAAGTGAAGAAATCTGTGTGTCGTAAGTGTTAAGAGAGTCGTTCAATAAGTCTTAGAAAAATCCAAGAGATGGCACTCGAAGCATCGATAATGATTTGTTTTTCGTTAGCATCGTGACTCACTAGACAGTTCGCTCATTTACTCGTCATCGTGATCACGACGCCTTTCTCACTTCAAACATTCTTCTTTATCACTTTTCCAACTGTCTTTGGTAAACACTAGTGACGCGCCCCCGGGATACCCTAGCGATCCTTCTCTATTTTCGACCCTCCATCTTGTCAACCAATTTGTCTTTTCCTTAATTTCTTCTCGTCTAGACCACAGTTAATTCTTGTTTGGCGCAGTATAGCCATATTTGGCTCATGCGCCAATAGACTTTACTTTCTCGCATGACCTTTTTGTCTATCAATCGTTTTAATGTCTAGATCACAGATTTAACTTGTTTGGCGCAGTATGGCCACATCTGGCTCTTACGCCAATAAAACTTCACTATCACCATCACTTTTCCAAAGACCTATGAGGCCATCTCCACCTTCTTTGGAGCAAATTTGCTGGAAGTTACCCGACGTTTCGAGTTTGTTTCTTTTCCG
Source organism: Nephila pilipes (assembly GCA_019974015.1). NCBI lineage: Eukaryota > Metazoa > Arthropoda > Arachnida > Araneae > Nephilidae > Nephila > Nephila pilipes. Next base: position 4,821 of record BMAW01117810.1, on the reverse strand, counting down.
GTTTGTTGTGATGCGTTCAGGTCTCACCGACGGTGTGAACTCGACGCGGCAGGAGTCAAATTTTGATTTGGTAGCAAATGACTGTGAATCAATGTCAAATTTGTTTTGGATCCGTTTTACAGATGGCAGCACCCAATGGTAGCAACAATTTACCTTAACGATGCCATCTGTTTTCAAATACAAGCACTTTTTGAACCACTCTCTTTTTAAGAGTACTGGCAGTTTGATATTAATACAATTTTCTGTCTCAATTTCCCGACAACTCGGGAAAATTTGTCAGCTGACAAGAAAACAAACCATCTGATGAAAGGAGGTGGTGTAATAAGGGAAGGGCCATCATCCAGGTGCTCGCGTTTCTTTGTTTTAATATCGTTGAAAATCCTTCTTCTTAAAGATACGATGAGGAAAAAATATTGTGTTTAATATAGTTGTACATAATGTGTTTATAACTAAACCTCCCGGTTATTCATTTTCAACATGAGTCCAGAATAATTCCGAACGGATCCTTCCTTTCACATTTATTTACCGTAATAGCCCGAATGTAACGCGTCGCCAAATTTTTTTTATAAACATAGTTAGGAGGGGGGGGAGGGGGATGAATTTAATGGTACTGGAATTTGAAGGGGAAAATAAAAAAAAAAAAACGGAATTTAGGACTCTTATTTTTTTGTGACATTTGTTTTAAAATTATTCGTTGGGCTCAGGATTTTTGTGTGCCTAAAAAAGATGATGTTTTAATCATTTTATTGAACTAAAAAAGTAACTGTTCGGTTGAAAAGTTTTTCTTTTACTTTGAGTTGCATATGGATATGATTTTTCAAATATATTTACAATTGGGTACCATTTCCAAAAGTAATATTCCATAAATATAGGTGACCGAGGTAGCCTAGAGGTCATGGCTGCGGACTCGCGGCCGGCAGTTTTCGTCGGGTTACGGGTTCCAGCCTCGATGCGGGCCGCGGTAGCCTAGTGGTCAAGGCTGTGGACTAGCGATCGGCGGTTTTCGTTCAGTCGCGGGTTCGATCCTTGGCCGCCAAAGACCCGCCGTGTAGCCGGGGCTGATGCACGTTAAATCTGTTCGGGGCCCAAAGTCCTCCCGTTGGTGTGGTGTGGATGTTAGGAGAGGGGGGTGCCAGCTCAGGTCTCGTCCTCGTCACTTGACCGTGGTTCAAAATGACGAGGTCCGTCGCCAATAGCTCTCGTGTTGCTTTTAGTGCGACGTTGATGAAAACTTAACTAAACTAATCGAGCCTCGATGCCACTGAAGACCCGTCGTGTAGCCGGGGCTGATGCACTTTAAATCTGTCGGGGCCTAAAGTCCTCCCGTTGGCGTGGTGTGTAAGTGAGGAGAGGGGGTGCCACCTCGAGTCAAGAGGGGGGCGTTCGTCACTTGACCGAGGTTTAAAATGACGAGGTCCGTCACCAATGGCCCTCGTGTTGCTTCTAGTGCGACGTTAATAAAATCATACCACACCATACCTTAGTTGTCTAGTGAGTCAGGATGCTTCTAAATACAAACCATTTTCGTTGCTACGAGCTCCATCTCTTGGAGATTCCAAGAATTTTTTGGACGACACTCTTATGTTCATACATACGAACATAGCAAGTTAAATAAAAGCCTGTAAAAACAAAGCAATGAAAATTCATTACAATATAATTTCGTTCTTTCCCAAAACAGGCCAAGGAGGATAGCCAATTGGATTCCCTGTTAGCGTCGCTCTTAAAAGCAACTGGAGTTTCTTAGCAACAGACCTAAAAATTTTGAACCCCTTTCGAGTGACGAAGATTACACCCGAGATGCTACAAAACCCACCCAACTTCCACACCACCCGACATGAGCTTCGACCAAGTTAACGTTAATGAGTTCCATTACACGGTGGGTCTTTGATGGGTTCGAGACTGGAACTCACGAACCGTTAGAAACAAAGCCTTCTGCAAGTTTGCTACATAGACCACACTCCACAACTGCGATTAATAATTTGTCTGTCCTATAGGAGGAGAGACAAATTATGAGGGGGAAAAATGGTGTGTAGGTTTCGAGACAGCCCCTTGATTGCCATAAAATTATGAATAATTTTCAGTTATATTTCTTTGGTTCTTGATTTACTTATAAATTAATCCATAGCTAGGGAAAAAATACTTAATTTTTTAATAAGAACTTTACTTTAAAAGAACCGTTACAATTTTATTTTCTTCCCCGTATTATAATATAACTATTTTAGGATATTGTGGTGAAAGCAAGCATTATTGGCGACACAAATGTACACTTGGGGCCAAAATTGTGGAAACCTTTTCAAAATAGGAATTTTTTATGATTTGATAGACTTAAAGTGCCACTTTTTTTTGTTGTCATACCATAAAATATCGATGGAAAAATAATTTAATCGAAAATGCTCGCTTAGTGTGTGTTCCTTTTTCTGGTTATTGGGGTATAACTTATGTTGGAATGAAGACGATTAAATATTATTACTTTACATTTTTTCTAATTATTAGTGGTTTATAATTTGATGGTATTTCATTTAAAAAAAAATGGATTTTGGAGTCATTACTGCCCCAAAATTTTTTTTTTTTTTTTTTTTTTCTTTCTTTCTTTCTTCAGATGGATAGTTGTATATTGCGTGCTTTCTTTCTTTCTTTTTTTTATTTTTTTATAATATATATTTAATCAAGCATTAGCCGAACGACCATCTGAGTGAACATTATTTCTCGAACATCTTCAGAGCAATCAGTCACTTTTGAAACAGGGATTATTGTTTCTATTTTTTCTCAACAGATGGCGAGTGCGACGTTGATAAACAATCGCAATCAACGGATGACGAAAAGGTGATTTTAAAACGAGACGGATCCCCCAAAACGTTTTATTGATAGTTTTCTTGGTTATTTGCGCTGATGTATTGCGTTTGAACTCTAAATATATTTTTGTACCGCATCGTATTCTCGAGTACCTTCCGTATGGTGTTTTTCGTGAAATTGTTCCTTGTTATGTAATGTATGAATAAGCAGGTACTTTTGGTTCCAAATTGCAACCTTTGGCGGAATATCTGGGAATTAGATCGCCATAGAAGAGAACTTGGAGGAATTTTAGCCAACTCCAAAAACGCCAACCGTTAAAAATGGAGTAGAGGAGTGGTCGCGTGCTACAAGGCCGATGATGTTTAAGTCGAGCCCTGAGTTCAAGTCCTGATTATACACCAGACCTATTGTGATAGACAGATTGCATAAAAAAATAATTTTGGAAACAAAATGGGCACAGCTCCGAATTTGAGGTCGTACTCACCCTTTCTTGAGCCTCACTTTTCGAAACGTAATTTAAATGAGCCCCAAATATACCATTCATTTTTCACAATCTTTGTGTTAATTTGCGTGCTTACTTCATAAATAAAAGACTAGTTAATGAAAAAAAA
>BMAW01117800.1:0-15676 GCA_019974015.1 Nephila pilipes | reverse complement strand
AATTAGAAGTGAGGGGGAGCAAAGAACTTATGATTAACAGGGGAAAAAAAACGAGGAGGAGAATTATGAGGGGGTGCTACAAAATGGTAAGTTTTTGAAACTTTCTCGATGAATTTCTTCAGAGAAGTAAAAGAGGACAGTTTATTCCATGGAAGTATTTCGAGAAATCAGAAAGACTAGTCATAATTTAATTAAAATGTATGGCTTATTTAAAATAAATACCAATAAATAACGAGCTAAAATCCAATCAGTGAGTTCTAAGAGATTTTGCAAAGCGATTAGCCGTAATGCATGGTATTGCATTTTGTGCCCGTTTCCGCAAAATAATTTTTAAATATTTTTAGAAACGAAAGGGAAGATAATTAAGTGACGAGATAACAGAGTTTCTATAAATGTTTTGTTTATGATTCTTAGTATTAGGGACTAAAATGGAATAAAATTTTAATTTCTTATCTCAAGGAAGTGAGGGGAGAGGGTGGACCCTCCCCCTCTATTCGTCGCCACTGATTCGAGGAGATGAAAAGTCAGCGCACACGAGTATTATGGGAATCGTGAACAAGTGTTCCTGGGCTCTTTTGAAAAGGCAGATTGTTATTCTATTCCCAATTTCTATCCATGGACCTACCCTCAAATTGTTTTTTCCCCCTCGTCAAACATTTTTTTTTCCTTTCCTGAATGAAGAACTGTGAAGAACCAAGAGAATGAAAATTGAAACTAATACGCACTTTTTCTGACTCACTTAAAAGCAAAGGAAATAAAAGGCTAATTCTTATCTAAAAAACATAAAAAAAAGGAATAAACATTTTATCTACGAACGGAAATGAATTAAAAAATGAAAATAAGCAAATAGGTTTCTTTTGGAATGTTAAAATATTTTCATTTTCCCACAGCGGCTCCAAAATAAACTTTGATATAATTAAATACTCTCCTCTCTGATAAGTGCCTCTCATTTTTGTAAACACAAATCCTTAAGCCCGTGACCTTCGTTCGTATTAGAGTTACTTTTTTTTTTCTTTTTTTTTCTTTTTTGTTTTGTCGGAAAAATGAGAAACGAATTGTGAAATTTCACATGAAACTTAGAAAAACCACTACTATAATTTATTAAAAGAAGTGTATGGTAATGAATACTTATCGTGTGCAATCGTTTTTAAGAGGTTTAAGCGTTTTCAAGATGGACGAGAATACGTTGAAGATGATTTACACCCGAATCACTCTCCCACTTTAAAAACGGATGAAAATATCGAAAAAATCAGTTTTCTTATTCGATCTGACCGTCGGGTAAGTATTCGAGTGATTGCTGAGACTGTTGAAATCGACAAAGAATTCGTACAACAAATTATTTCACCATGACAATGCGCCGGCTCATTCCACATTGTCGGTCAAGAGGTTTCTAGCCAAGTACAGCATTCCAGTGTTAGGACATCTGCTTTATTCAGCGGATCTTACGTCATGCAATTTCTGTTTGTTTCTTCAGGTGAAATATTTATTAAAAGGAACAAGATTTGTGTCTGTTGAAGCTGTGAAAGAGAAAGTTGCACACGTCCTGAAGGAGCTGAAAAAGGACTTCCAGCAGTGTTTCGAACAATTGAAGATTAGCATGCGGCGTCGTGAGTATTGAGGAGGGATATATATTGAAAATGATAATAAATAGGAATTACTCCAAAATATATTTTACAACGAAAGTCTTATTATTTAATAGTCACACCTGGTACATAGCTGTAGCGCTAAATTCTAAGCGTTATAACTGAACACCAAAGAAAATTTTTAAGGTAAAACACTAAAGCTTTGAAATTAAACAGACTTGAAATCAAGGCTCTGCCCTGAAAAGTAGTTCCCATATTTTTTTAATTAATGAAACCGGATTTTCGCAAAATTTTTGTTCAAAAAATTGAAACATTTTCATAAGTATATACCTTCAATTAGATAGAAGGTTGTTATATCTGCTCCGTATTAATCATTACCGTCTAATTTTACAAAAATTTGGTAATTTGAAGTTAGCGCGAAGCTGGCTGTTAGCCTTGAGCTAGTAATAAAATAAGGCTGCCAATCGCACCAAATATGGTTCATGATTTTGATCTATCAATTTTCAATTTTTTTTTTACGTAGAATCTTTTGTTTCTTAATGCTGTGAGATATATTTACCTGTGGTGTCAGGAATTTACTTTTACTGAATTTTCAGATGCAAATCAACCACTTGATATTTTATAAGGTAATTAAAATCAACGGAGTCTCAACAAAATTGCCAAAAAAGTGTTGGACGTGTTCTTCCGCCACAGTGGAGGTGTATGTCATCAAACTAAAGAATGTTTTCTGGTCGCCATTCCCGATTGCTGTACTGAGACTTTGATGACTTAGCCTTAGGAAGCATCACTGACGACAGCATTACATTTTCAGATTTGTTGGAAAGCATACAAGACAAAAGAACAGATAAATTCCGGCTGTGAACATTTTACGGTTAATCACGGTAATAATTTCGTTGACCTTGGCACTGTATATCATACCCAAACGCTGGAGAGTTTGTGGGACAATAAATACCAGCTCTACACCATTAAGATTGTATTTGATTGAGTTTGTGTGGTGTCATTTGTATCCAAAAACTAAAATGTTTTCAGCAAATTTGAAAGATTTTTGCAATTTCTTGAATTCTGGTTAGACAAGATCTTTTTTTTTAATAGCATTTTTTATTTATATGTAAGCCTGATAAAATTACTTTATTAATAATTTTTATAAAACTCATTGTATTTTTATTGTTTTCAACTCCCCATGACTCAAGCAAAGCTAGACCAAGTATACCAAGTCATTAAACCTAAAAAAAATTCCGCACCATCAAAAAATGTCTATACAAATCAGATATATCCAATTCCACAGAATTCAGATTATCATCCGGTAACGCCTGATTTGATGTACATACATTTGGGACAAATGATATAAAACTCACTGTCATGATGGAATGTCATCGATTTTATATGGCCAATGAACAATTTGCAAAAAGCAGTCTGCTTGTTTCTATTTCCATTGAAATCCAACAATGCACCAGGATCTTCTCACTTATACCATTCATGTAAAGCAGATAGTGCCATATTGCAGTGTCGGATCCAGGGGGTGAGCACGAGGGAACATGCCCTCCCAGTTCTATTAACATTATTCGTCGAGCAAAGATCTTTCATTTTACGCTTCTTGTGTTAAGTATTTTCTTGTGTTTTTTTACTTTTAATTTTTCACAAAATATTTAAAAATATATTTTCTCATTATAATTCTAAGAATTGCCATAAGTAGAATTTATTTTTAACTGAGCTGTTCTTGTCAGAAATGGTAGGAAACCCTTATAAATGGCAGTCTACATAATTAAAAAGCTATTGGTCTACTTATTAAAATTGAATTTTTTTTTTGTATATTTACATTATAAAAGCAGAATCATTCAGGTGCTATTTTTTACATCAGAGATATACGCATCATTCGCTTTTTAATCAGATTCAGAAATGAATTAATTTTGGAATCCTAACTTAATTCATTTGAAAATAATGGTAGAATAAGTCTAATTTGAAAAAGTTTGAATCAAATTTTCAAAAGAGAGAAATGTCTTTCAAAATAAATTTAAAATGCGAAAGCTGTAATTTATTGTGAAGTCCTCAACTCTGATAATACGTTAAAATCGTTTTCACTTTCAACAATGCTCCTCTGGCAGACAATAATCTTATCCTCTTTTCTCTTCTCCATCTCAATAACTTGAAAAATAAATTGTTTTAAATCTTTTATTTCATGCATATTAAAAGAAAAGAACGCATTTGATTTGTTCGAAATGTAATAAAAATACATTTGGAATAAAATGCTTTCTTCCTTTGTTTTCCTTAACTTTCATTTTTAGGATCTAATTGTTTTTGAGAAATTAAAATTTGAATCATTATTGACATATCCAGAACAAACAAACAAATTCAAATAGAAGTGCGTGTACATGAAAAAAAAAAGTATTCGAAACAGCAACATCAGCTTTTAAGGCGTAGTCTTCTTAAGAATGTTCAAGGAAGTTCAAATTCAGGGAAACGGTAAGCTCATTATCAATATCCTCCTCAATGTCAGATTAAATATTCAGTATTTAGTAGTCTTCGTACGCTTTTTTTCCCCTTTGCGGAAGAAGTAAGAGGAAGACATCTTACCAGTTTTCTGTGACTAATTAAGACGCAGGCACGTGTAAAAGAAAAGAGTAAAAAATGAGAGAGGAAGTTTACCACCGATGCATTTCGTTCCATGACATTAATGAAAATGTGTAACTGTGTGATGCATTTTTTTCCCCGCGAGATTTTTACATAACTTCTATTATAAGAGGAAGTTGCTATCTCACATCAAGATTCAAATGTAAAACTATTATATATAGAATATGAGTGCCTAAAATAAAATGTATTTCTTAAATTCTTTATACCAATAATATTTTTTTCAGTTATTATTACCTTTTAGTTTCTTAAATCCTTTAATCCTTAATTGCCTTTAATCTCTTGTTAGCTGGTTTAGCAGAGGTCTCACATATAGTTCAAAAGATCTCACGAAAAAAAAAAGAAACTTTATTTTTACTAACAAATGTACTGTAAACTTCAGTGAGACACATCTCCTCTTCCACTCAATTTACTCTAATTTGAAACACACATCTCACTTCCTCTGAGGATAATAAGGATCCCTTCTTTACGTGGTATCATATTTACTCCTTCAGCGCGCATGCGCCTTACATCTTTCTCATGCGTATACAGATGTTAGTATCTTTCTATCGCGTGTATAGCAGTAAACACAAAATTTTTTTTGCAAAGGATTAAATGTTAATTTATTATAACAATGTATGTTATAATGATGATGATAATACATAATATATAAACGCATTTATCTTTTAATAAATTAATTTTTGTTTGTTTATTTACATTCCTGAATTGTATGCACCAATTCACATAATAATAATAATAAAACATATATTAAATATTAATTAATGATTTAAAATTTATATAGTCAACTAATGAAACAATTTTGTTTTAACTTTATTGTATGACCCATTTAAATATAAAAATATTTCACGACATTTATAACCAAAATAAAATAAAATTTACAAAGATTGCTTATCAAAAGTTAGTAGTGCATAACTGAGAATTTTGAGTCCCAATAAAAAGGAACATAGTACATGCAAAATAATTTTTATTTCATGCAGTTTTTAATCCCATAAAAGTGAATAATTTATTCTTAAAAATATTATACAATCCTGTAAACCCCCGCTAACACTTCCTTCACTTTTTATTTCAATTTATTATTAAAAGAAGTCACGATTTAATAATCAAATAAACAGAAAGTCATATAGGGTTGATGGCAAATTCATTCTATTCAAGTGAATGAATGATCAAAAATCACCCCCTAATCAACTATATGTGTGGAAATACCCAATGCACAGAAGACTCTACCGTGAAATGTTTTAGTTTAGTTCTTATCTTACCAATCCAATCGGGTTCGAGTCCTCAGTAGAATTATAGATGAGGGTCCGATTCACTGACCCTGTGCAAAGCTTTCCTCTCAGTGAACTTTACAATAGTCAATTTTATCACTACTCCTTCATTTGAAGCTTACACTCACTTCCTTTATCACAAACTTCGCATTAAATTCTTCGCAAAATGCAATTTATCAAATCTATTCATTACACGATTCTGAACTGATCTACATAAGTCATCTTTCATTTATTGGTAGGGTTCTTGAGTCGAAACAACTCCAACAATATGTTCTTTTCGAAATTTTACACTGAACAATTTTCTGTTTTTATCACCGATCACATACCTGCTCTCACCAACAATGAGATTAATTTTTGAAAATAAAATACAAAAAATTAATAAAAAAAGTAAAAAAGCCCCTAAAGTTATCAGCTGGATAAAATTAAACTAACATAAAATATCGTATGATATATTACTTTAACTTATATGTGATAAGGAATCCCCCAAGTAATAACCCTACCTCTACATTTTGTCAAATCATTAAATATTTAAATCAATTGTAAGGCCACCATTTTTGTCTCCGTTTTCCAGAAAATCAAATGGTTTAATCTTAATTTAAATTCGTTCTTGGTATGTTTGGGGCTAAGCGATTTTGATATTTCAGTGTCCGAATTATTATTACTCTGTATTATTATTATTTTCAATTCATCATATTTTCTGCAAATTATTAAGAGCTGAATATGTAGAACAATTTTTATTCTTTCATATGTTTTAAGAAATTGTACAATTGAACAAAAAAAAATAAATAAAAAATTATTCTATGCAATGTTTTGCAGAGAATAGATTTAGCCACCCAAGGAGGTAACTTTTTGAAAATAATTATTAAATTACTTAATTAAATATTAAAATCAAAGTAAACAATGAAATATTGAAATGGATAATAATATAAGCTACATATAAGTAAAATTAAAGCAAACTATAAATTTATAATGTGATTATGTTTTAAGCTAAAGGTAACTAAAATTAAAGAAAACGATTAATTATTAATTTGAATATAAAAAAAAATACATAAAATGTAACATCAAGCATAAGATATTTGAATAATATCATAGTTAATAGTTAATATTTGTTTAACTGATTATATTTTAAGCTAAAGGCAACTGAAATTAAAGAAAACGGTTAATTATTAAACTGAATATAAAAGAATATAGAAAAATGTAGCATTAAGTCTATGGATAGAAACGTAAAATTAAGATATTTGAATAATATCTTAGTTAATAGTTAAAATTATTATATGTTTATATTTAACATTAGAGTCAAAACCATTAAGTATGATGTAAAAGAACACAGAAAAATTTAACATTAAGTCTATGGATAGAACCGTAAAATCATGAAACAGAACAGGATTATAAAAAAATCTAATTCACATATTAAATAATTGAAAAGTGTCCATACAACAATTGATACCTCATCAAAAACAATATCCCCTTAGATGGCTAACATTTAAATAAGTTGCCCATAGGGTTATTTTATAATATACTAAGTATAATTAAAGTTATCTTTATTAGTCATCAAAAAGGCTATTGTTTTAGGTAATGTATCAATTAATCAACCGACCACCTTTTCCAAAATAAAGAGTGAAATGCTGTTTTCATTTTATGGCAGCAATCATTACATTCAGCTTAAACTATATTAAGTTTAATAATTTATGATTTGCTTTTATTTTAATATTTAAAAATAAAATTATTGTCCATTTCTCTATTTTACCGTTTGCTTTAATTCTAATATTTAATTGAATAATTTAACAGTTATTTTAAAAAAAGTATTACACCTTTGATGGATAAATCTGTTCTTTGCAAAACTTCATGTAGAAAATTATTATTATTATTATTATTATTTTGTTATTTATTCGTGAATTTATTATTCAGTAAAGAAGAGTGGCAAGATATTGAATAAAATAATTTTACAACTGATTTTTTAATTTTGATTACAGAAATTTCATTACTTAAATAACATTAAACTCTTGCACTACTTCTGATATTTTAACCATTTAAATATATCATTCTAGTAGCTTCCCTTATATATTACTTTCACTTTACTTTTCATATTATTAAAATAATATTTCGAAGTAATGCTTAAAGTAATTTTCATAACATCTTGTCTCGTTTGAGAACATTGAATATTTCAGTTTTTATTAAAACACACAAACCACAAATATTAATTGTTTAGTAATTAATATAGTTTTCTAAAATGTAATGAAGCTTCATTTCGGCTCAAAAATTTTTCCCAAGCTTACAAATAGGCAATTTACATACTCTCTTATGTTAATCAACAACTGTGTAAACTAATTTAAAATACATTAAAACTTAACTTTTTACAGTACACACTTTTTCGAAGACTTAGCATCCACAATCACTAGACAGTTTTATATGACCTAGACTCGACAACAACCTGTTATACAGTTTGTAACGGGTGAAGTATCCCCAACCTCTTGATTACTGTGACTGCTCTTACAAATTAAACTAACTACCTTTCAGCTCAGTCTCACTTCGTTACGATTCACATTAACATATCCAAGCTGCCATGAAAACCCCCGTTAAAATTACACGCTTTTCGCGTATGTTAACCCTTCTGTAAGAGTTCATAAGTATAAAAAGTGAAAAAATCCGTGTGTTAATTCAATTGCATGTTGATTCAACGCAATGATGATGCATATATTACGTAAATTTCTTAAGAGGAAAAATTTTTTTTTTTGTTAACGAAGCGTTAAAATAAGGAAAAATTAGATACTTCAGTTGCGGTTATGATTTGAGCGCTGAAGCTGTGATCTTTGTTATAGGTATGCATGCGTCAATCGAGCACTCAGAATGGCAAATAGGATATGACAGCTCTAACTAAAATTAGATGGGTTTCGAGCTCCAGCGAGAGAGATTAGACGCTTATGTCTAGAATGCAGGAATTATGTTTCAATGAAAACAATTAAAAAATAAATTATTCTATGCAAAATTTTGAGAAAATAAGATGTAGATCACCAAAACGGTTAATTTTAGCAAATAACAATTATTCAATCGTATGTTAGAATTAAAACAAACCATAGAATATTGAAGCGGACAATGTATTTTTTTCAGATATTTTAAAACTGAAGCAAACGATAAATTGTCAAACTGAATAGACTTTAAACTAAATGTAACTGAAATTAAAACGAACGATAAATCAATAAATTGAATATATTTTAAGCAAAATGTAATTAAAAGGAAAGCAAACTATAAATTACTAATTAGAATATATTTTTAAGTAAACGTAATTATTGCTGCTGTAAAATGGGCTAATTTTTCATACATGTTTTATTTCAATCGGCTAAAAAAAGTAGAGGAAATCTATATGACATATTTTTGAAAATTAAGCTCATTACTGGTGAAAGCTGACATCAAACATATATGCAAAAACTAATTTGATAAAATTTTGAAAAGGTGACAATTTTGTCGTTTACCATTACAGTAGCTCTTGGGTAGCCAAACAATAAAACCTATCTGTTATTATTTATTTGTATAGTCAATTAAACTGAATTTATGTAAAATTTTTTCAGTAACGAAAAACAATTTTACCACTTTGTTGAAAAGGCTTGACATGGAACCCTTTAGCTCTTTCCTAAATATAGTATTATGTAAAAATTTTGTATAAAATGTAAAGAATATTTAAAACAATTACACAAATGCGAAATAATAGCAAAATTCACAGCAATATCAAGATCGCTTGTCTCCAAAATGCCAAGAAGGAAGCCGAATTTATGAAAAATTCGTTTGAAGGTATCGAGACAGAAAAGGAGACCTTAGAATTATCTAAAAATTCCGAATAGTTAAACCTTATTTAGTTTCGTTTCTTCGGAATTAGATAAGATTGAGAGAAAATTAAGATAGCAGATATTGATAAGAGAATTTCTTCTGCGTGTGTGTAAGTTTTATTTTAATCTAATATAAACTTAAACAGAAAATTTTCGTTATTAAAATATATACTTCTGAAAATTCATTACTGGGGAAAGCGGAGAAGGAATATTGATAATATTTTTTGATTATTAAATTAAAAGAGAAGTAAAATCATAAGAGAATAATTTTGATTAAATTAATTTAAAATTTAGTTATAGAGGTACTCAAAGACTATTGGCTACTGACCGCTTTTGAGTTTCGTTCTGGAGATACGAAAAGTATTAGGATGATTCAAACAATACCTGCCTTTAGCTATGGATGGTGTTATTTAGGCAAGTTGATGTTATCATTGTATGCTTCCATTTGTTAAACGGCTCAAATTAATTTGAATCTGATTCATGAATTGTTTTTGATTTAGCAACCAAATCAAAATTTTATTGCTGTCTCGTCGAGCTGTCATTGTCATTTTGCCTCGAAATGACAATGTCAATGAGAGCAGAGTTCATCTATATACACTGATAATCAAGATAATAATGGGCTGCTTCTGATGATTGTGCTCCAAAGAAGGTGCAGATAGTCTCGTCAGCCGAAAAGTTATGGAGACAAATGTTTGAGATACGAAGGACGTCATACTCATGGAGTTCTTTGGAAAAGAAAGAGACGATCAATGGGCAACATTACAGTGAGCTATATCATTGCCCCCCCCCCCCACACACATTTTCAATTTCTAATACCCAATTTCTCATTCCTAACACGGGAAATTTTCGTAAAGTCCTTGCATATACTTCTTATACTTCCTCCATCAAAATTTCATATTGTTCAAATAAAGATCTTTAAGACACCATTGGATTTAATGTGCAATAACTTTGTAATACCTCTGTTATTACTTTCTTCTTCTACCATTATTATGAAAAAAATGGCGACAGCTCTTGATTTTTTTTATATTGATGGCAGAAATTAAAATATCTGAATAATTCTCACATCGGGGACCCCTTCTGTTCTAGTTGATAAGAGCAATGTGGTCATACAAATTTTCTCCAAACAAACAGGGTAAAAATCATCTCCGTCTCTCAAGGTCAATCAATCTCCTTCCCTGATGAGTCCTTCCTTGAAAAACGCAATTCCCGCCAAAGCCGTGAAGAAAAACTTGATCACTAGACGGCAGCACCAGCTACGGCGCACGCATCAAATAGACCCGCCACTCAAGTAGAGACAGCTGACGACGTCGAACAGAAAATGCTCGACGAGAAACTTAGGGAGGTGGATGTCAACAATTGCAATATAATGGCTGGAAAAACAACCTTCTTTAAGATATCATTCAGAATGTTCATAATGATACTAAAGGAAGTGTATGCGGAAGCAACAACAACAACACCAGAAGCTTGGTAACTTGCTGAAAGGTAGAATCTTTTTTGGTCCTGAGAACTGAAAAAATCGATTTGACAAGTTTTCCTAGGCTCCAAAGCTTGAAGGTTCGAAACGGCGTCGGCTTTCAAGGTTAGCAGATTTCCTGTTCCGAAGCTGTGGGAAAAACACCTCTCCCTACAGAAAAATCACAAATCAACACAGTCACAAATGAATTCAAATCACTAAATAAATTCATTTGAGTTTTTTAGGATCTCAAAGTAATCAAAACACAAGATAAAACAGAAGATAAAAAAGAAGAAATATTCCATTCAAAGATTTGCTAAGAACAGATTTAATCCCCAGAAGTTTTTACTTATTAATAATTATTTAATTATTTTATTAAATAACAGAATTAAAGTAAACGATAATATGAAAACGGAATGGAAATTTGATGGATTGATTGACTGACTGATGGATCACTCACCGCACACTCACTCAGGTGTTCTCTCACTCTCTCTCTCACACACTCACTTACTCATTTATTTATGTATTAGGGATTGGGCAGGAAAGGCAATCAGAAAACCCTGTATTTTGAAAAGTGATAAGATGACAGTTTTGTCACTAACTAAAACAATAGTCCTTTGGGTGGGCAATATAAAAAAGAGCCTGAGGATTACTTCCCACCCTTAAATTCGAATCTGCTCTGATCTCTGTTTTCTCTTCACTAACCTTGGGGACTTTTTGTAATTTGAATTGCATAAAATTTCAACTCCTTGCTAACCAAATGAAACGTTCTTATGTAATTCAAATAAAAGTAAGAAGTGAGCGACGTGAATTAGGGATAGTGATAAGTAAGCAAAATAGAGTTGAAAAATGAAAGAGAAGGGAGACAGAAGATAATGACAGCCCGATAGATGTTTTTAAATAGGTGGGAATTATTGTAATTAATTGTTGGTAGTAAAATTGGTTGAAAGTGACTACTGGTTAGAGCAATAGAAATCGAATCTGTTATATGTAAATTTATCTATAGGTGCAAGGGAGTTCGTAAGCTAAGAATTTATTGATTAAATATAAGCTAGGATTTGGAGGAGTTGAGAGGGATTCGAGAGAGAGCAATCTTACACGTTCTTTGAAGATAGTTGATAAATTGTGTTGTATTTTTTCTGACGTCTCTTCTTTTGGATTTGTAACCTAATTGACTAGTTAATTCAATTTTATTTCATCTGTTCAGATAAATAATGAAGGAAGGATGGTGCAAACTAAATATTTAACTGGTACTAACCAATCGGATCTCAGCCCTTACTAGAACATTGAATGAGGGTCCGACTCACTAACTAATTCTTTTAGCTTTCCTACCTCTTTACATAGTGTAGGCACGATTTCGAAGGCTTCATTGATAACCCCCTCTCACTCTTTCCATTACCAAACACTGAAATAAATACTTATCTGCTTATAAATAAATCTCTTCAATCCTACACTTCATTACACTTTCATAATTCATTTCCAATTCACATAAGTCATGTTTCAATCTCTGGTTGAGACTTTCAATCCAGACGACATCATATTAAAGTTCCAAAAGGTTAGGTGAAAGGAAATGTCACTATAATCTTTTTTACGATATTTAGACTACAACTCACGTGGCGTCGATTAAGAACGTCAATATACTACTCTAAATCACTGAAGTGAAAAAAATTGTTAATTTTTAGAATTTTTTTTGTTTCGTGGGAAAGATATTGTCTTACGTGTTTAAAATAAGTTACTCAGAAATGAATCAATATCACACTTCAATGATTGCAATGGATGGGTAAAAACATTTCTTTTCTTTTTTTTTTTTTTTTTTTTTGAAGGATGAATAAACTTAGAATTTTTGCTGAATTCTTAAAAAAAATCCTGTTAGCTGTATAAGTATGGTAATACTATTACCCGTAAAAAAAATAACTGTCTTGAATGATTATTAACTTAAAATTTATAAAATAAACAAATTTCCACGTTTCTTACTTTTGTTTATTCCATCGCCATCTTGTCGTCACATTCAAAACATAAAAGTTTCTGAAGTCCTAAAATAATGCTTACTTTACAGAACACAACAACAACAAAAATGAAACAAACGATAATGCTTTAAAAATCAAATTATTGAGTTAAACATTGAAACAAACGATGATATATAATATTATTTTGTTCAGATATTATAATTAGAGCAAACGATTAATTATGAAATTAAATATATATTTGCGAGAAATGTAACAATTGTTGTTGTAATAAAAATATCAAATAAATGTTTGCATATTAATCTGTTCTCAACAGTTTTGCAACGCATTTAACATATTTTAAAAGAAAACTGGCTAAAATATTAGTTTTATTACAGAATCGAAGAAGATGTTATTTAAATAATATTTTAGAACTCAAATGTTTCGAAATTTTTTTCTGAGACAGATCTTAAATTTGTATTTGAAAAAGCTCTCTTTTGCAAACCATGCTGTTGCAGGATAAACTATGGTTTTAAAATGTTCTTCTAAACTCGCGTGAAAAAAAAATCTGCAATTTATTTGCTTATGTATTGAACCAAAAATAAACTCGTAAAACATTTTGCTACGATGTTTCCTCGACGACTTCAGTGAAAAATTTCTGTAGTCTTATAACCCAGAATAGCGTCGAAGTTCTGCGTAATGCATGTCAGCAACATGTGACGTCACAAACGTTGAGAAAAAATTGTGTCTTACAAACATCACCCAGTTTAATATTTTAAATAGAAATTGGTTGTGTTTATAAATATCCAATGTTGTGAACGATATTTTAATACAGAAAATGTTTACAATATGCTAACCCAAATTTCGGAAAAAAATGAAAAAAATGCTTTTCTTACTAGCAACACACATACAAACTACAAAAGAAAAACCTCGCACGTTTCTCTTATAATACTCTAAGTTCAATGAATAAGTTCTTTTCGTTACTGAAAGCATTTATTAAAAAGAAATCCACTTCCGTTCAACATTTGATTGCTGAATGGTGGCCGCAGTAGCCTGGGTGGCAAGATCGCAACGATGTTGTTTCCGTCAAGTCGCGGGTTCTGAGACCTGAGGATATGACTTTGGATATTCGCTACTTTCTCCGCTCTAACCTCGGAGTCCTTTCGGTAATTTGAATTAAATAAATAAACAATTTCTTTCCAACCAAAATAAAATGTGATAGATAATTTAGATGAAGATAAAAAGTGCAATGATGAGATTTTGGGATAGTAATATATAAATAAAATAGAATTGAAAGGAAAGAGTATGGGGACAAATGGTAAAGACTGGCTGATAGATATTTATAAATTGGATTGAAGTATGGTCATTCATCTTGTGGATTGAAATGACTCCTAGTTAAGGTATTAAGATATGAATCGCCTGTTGTAGAATGGTGTTTGAATCAGAACTAGTGATTCGGTAAGCTAAGATTTTATCATTGGTTAATAAGTAAAGGTTGATCGAGTTAAGTGTGATTTGAGAGAGATAGCAATCTTTTATATTCTTTGATAAGTAATAAATTGTTTTGTTCTGTTTTTAGATATCTTCAATTTAAGTTTTGAATTTATAGACCATTTAATTAGGCTGAGATAGAAACTTGGATTAAAAATGAGGGAACACGTCACGAAGACACGGAAAACCCGTCATGCAGAGAGACTTATGAAATCTGGTCGAGGCTTCTAGTCCTTTCGTTGGCGTGGTGTGGAAGTTTGGAGAGAGAGGTGCCAGCTCATGTAACGTCCTCGTCACTTCATCAAGGTTAGAAAGTGCGAGGTCCGTCACCCAAAACCCTTGTGTTGCTACTACGTGTAACATTAATAATTTTTCAATAAATTTAATTTTTATTTCTCGCCTCTAATGACTACCAGGCATATTTATATGTTAATCATACATAGAATGCTAATATGCGAGTGTTTATGAAAAATTTGATATACTTTAACTAATCCTATTTAGGCTACATTACAATTCGATAAAAAGAGTATAAGTTGTAAGAGAGAATATAAAATCGAGTTTCGAAATCACGGTCATGCGAGCAAGAAGCTAACATTTTCCATTGAGTGCTGCTAACCCAGTTAAACGTATGAAACAATTTCATGATTGGTCTCTTATTTAATGAAATTAAATTTCCAAAATTAAATTTGGCTTTGGACTTGACACCCGTTCTTAAATTTTTGTAAATAATAATATGGAGACAGATGTAATTTCGAAATTTTACCGTAAAGAATTTTTTTTTTTTTTTAAATTTTGCTTATCAGCCCCAGCTTATATTTTAAACATTCGCTTTTCGAAATCTTACAGTCAACAATTGTAATAAATGATTTCAACCTTGCTTATAAGCCGTATAAACCCTGTTTTATAGAGGGTTATTCAAACTGATTCATCCGATTTCAAAATTTCATATTTTCAAATATAAACGGCATAAAGTGATAATACACGAATACAAAAGAAAACTGTGAAAATTTTATATTGTTTAAAATAAATTTCCCTCCTGTGTTCTTCATGAAACTATTTCACGAAAGATGTTTTAGAATCTTTCACGGAGCTATCTTGCTGTTGGGTAGAAGACCAAATGACTTGATGTTACACAGCTGGCCACCTAATTCACGCGATATGCGATTCCCATGTCCAATCATCCGATATCCCATGCGATATGCCTTTGAGGATTTGAAAAAGATTAAGTATATGTGTCATCATCATTAAATTATATTGAACTTAAACAACGGATTTATACTGCTGTACAATCAATTATCACTGGCACTTTATAACGTATTTGGCAAGAATTTACGTATCGAATTGACATTATACGTGTAACTAAAGGAAGTTGCATGGTATACTTGAAAATGTTTTTCATAATAAAACGTTTTTACAACGTTTTTCTGAATTTCACTTGGTGCGTGTGTGAGTGTGTGTGTGTGTCATCAAATTTTCGATCGTTAATTTAACCAAC
>BMAW01117798.1:22801-44622 GCA_019974015.1 Nephila pilipes | reverse complement strand
TCCACAAGGACTACCCCATCGTCACCAAAAAAACGCACCTGGTCCCTCCGAATGTGGTGTACAACATTCTAGCGGCCGAAAATGTCCCGTTGAGTTCCAGTTTTGCCAAGGCGTTAAACATGGGATATGCCTTTGTACCCCCCGTGAAGCAGCTGTTGGTGGAGAGTTTTAAGAAATCTCCCGTCTTGAACGTGTGCCCCGAGGGTGCGTCGATGCCTAAAGGTATCCTGGTTCGAAAATGGGTCCAGGCCTTTGTGGACAAGGTGCAACAGCAGCGGTGTTTGGAGGCCCAATGCTCGGACATGGTGTACGTCCCTCCCGAGGAGCCCACACTCGAGAGGAGTCCCGAGATTATTCCCTTGCCATTTCCCATGCCGGAGAGGAGGCCTGCTTCTGTGGAAACTACGCCTGCTCCTGGGGAAACGGTTCCTGAACCCTCTCTTCTGAAAACCCTTCTCACACGTCCTGCTCCTGAGGAAACGGTGGCGGAACCCTCTCCTCCCGAGCCCATCCTCCTGAAACCTGTGGAGACGACGCCGTTGCTCCCCACTCACCGAAAGAGATCCTTGGAGACACCTCCTTGTAGCCTCCCCAACAAGATCGTGAAATCCGAGCCCTCCGAGGACGTACGGTTGTTGTGGAAAGCAGAGACGATCGAGACCACGCAAAGGACACCTAAAGTGGGAGACTTTGTCATGCTCTATCCCAACCATCCTCCCAAAATTTGGTGGGTGAAATCGGACCAGACCCAATTGATTCGGGTCGTTTCTTTTGTAACCCTTAAAGAAAAAAATTGTATGAACGAGGCTTTTGTAACCAACCTTTCCATGGTTTAATAAAAGAAAAATGTGAATGTTTATGTGTCTGTTTCTTTTTGGTTGAATCACACACACACACACAATCATACTTGGAACAATCTCAAACACAGGGGGAAAGGAATCTTATAACATTGGTGAGATGCCATGGACCCGCGTGTCTTTCCTGCTTGGGGATCCTTATCAGTGGCCTAGACCAATCAGATGCCACTTCCGCGTCTCTCCTCCCTATAAAAGCAGACTCTGCCACGAGTCGTGTCATTCTATTGCGCTCTCTGACACACAATAGTTATGAAAGACGAAGAGACTTTTGGTTCGGTCGTGTTTAATTACCGACGCCCCAACCTCACCGAATTTATGGACTTTTTCGTGCAGTTTCGGCAACAATTGAATAGCTTGGAGCCCTCCGATATTGTACCCATCCTGTCGTTCCGCCAGAGTATCTTGGACCAGGTGGCCCAGTTGGTGCCGCATTGCAACGAGTTGGACGTCCCCTATTTCCACAGACTCGTCTTTTTGGAACCGGGGGAGTTTGAGGACGAGGTCCTGCAAGCCGCGGCCGAAAGAGGGCATGGAGCAGTGCTGCAGGCCATTTGGACAGAGTACGGCAAACCCAAACTGTACCTGCTGGCCCGTACGGCCTGGGACACCTATGGACGCCAGACGGTAACCCATTGGATCAAATTGGCGCAGACAGTCCTGGATTCCCTGTACGGAGACCACTGGCCCAACACGATTTTTGAAACGCCCAACGATTGTGCCATCTGTTTGCAGACGATGCATTGGGCCGAGAAAACGGTCTGTGGACACGTATTTCATCTCCATTGTCTGTTACGACACATGAATACGAACAATACCTGCCCGATCTGTAGACACCCCCGTCCTTTGCTGTATGATGCGGTGGCTTATTCGGAGGATGATGTTTCAGATTCGGAGGAGGATGATTCAGATTCGGACTATTCGGTGGAGATGGAGTTTGGAAATCTTGATGAGGCGGAGGAGGAGTACGAATGAACGGGGCAAGAAGAGACCCCCCAGAAAAAATGGGAGAATGGGTTGGATGGCTGGAAAGGAGCATAGCTCGGGACCAGTCATTCAAACCCATTCTCCCATTTTTTTTGGATTCCTTTTAGTGTCAACGTTGGGCTAGAGGCCTTTCACAGATGGGAGGCAAAGACTTTTCTGTGGTTATTTCGTACAGGCTTGGGAACTCTCTTCAGTCCCCTCTGAGGTCATTTCCGCCCTTATCAGAGGCATCAGACACCTCTTCCGCGTCTCTCTCCCTATAAAAGCAGGCTCCGCCACGAGTCGAGTCATTCTGAGCCTTTGCGTTCACCATGATGAGCCACATGAAAGACGAGCATGCATTTGCCAAAGTGGCCTATTTTTACCACCGGAAAGATGCCGACGTCTTTTTCCAATATTTACAAGACTTTCGCCGTCGTCTGCTGGCCTTGCAGCCTTCCGAGGTCCTTCCCCTCAACCTGAATTACCAGGACCTGCTCCGCCAACACCTGAAAGCGCTGCATCCCACGCTCGATCCTTCGCTCTTGCCTGATATGCGAGACTATTTGCGGGTGGAGCTTGAACCCAGTCAGTTTGATGCCGAGTATCCGGAACAGCTGGCCGAGAAGGGGTACGGAGCCTTCCCGTATTTCCTTTGGAAAGAATATGGCATCGCCCAATTGTACTACCTGTTCCTGTTTGCTTGGAGGGATTACGGGCCCCAGTCCCTCGATCGGTGGATAGCGTTGGGTCAAACGCTGCTGGATTCGGTGTACGCCTACGACTGGCCTCCTTCCGTTTTCCAAGCGGCCGAACCCTGTCCCATCTGCCTGCAAACGATGGTGTGGACGAGAACCACCGTGTGTGGCCACGTGTTCCACGTGCATTGTTTGACGAAGCACGTGTTGAGGCATAGCAACACCTGTCCGCTGTGCCGGTGCCCTCGACCCATGGCAGACGACGATGATTGAAAGAGGGCCCAGAAAAAGGGGAGAATGTGGGGGATGGCTGGAAAGGAGCATAGCTCGGGACCAGTCATTCGGCACATTCTCCCCTTTTTCTGGATTCTTTTCCTTGCCAACCTTGGGCCAGATAATCTGACAGGACTTGTGAGATGGTTCCCTCCGACCAAGTTTATTCCACGCGAGTCTCTTCCCCCCTTCTTCCTAAACTTTTCTCATGACCAACATTACAAAAAAAAATTTTAAGATTACAACTGCAGGAGGACCACAATCACAAAGTGTCCTTCTATATATATTGAGATGCAGTTTAGGACAAAATGTCCCAATTTAGGTTTTGCTCAATTTACACGAAAAAGAGCCGAAAACCACAGGATTCGAGCCAACTTTGGAGCGAAAAGGGAAGAAAGAGGGATAAAAAAAATGTGTTCCAACACAGGGGGAACGTTGGAAGGGAAAGCCCATGTCCCACCGAGGGGAGAGGGAACCTAAGGAAAGAACTGTAAGACACGGGAGGTTGAACCGGAGAAGATCAGGAGAGGGGTACGACAAGAAAAAGGGGATCCTACGAAACGAAGGAAAGGTGAAGGAGAAACAGGGGGAGGTCGAAACGAGAAGGGAAATGGGGGGAAAGAAGAAAACAATAGCTCAGCAGGCCATGGGTTGAAGGATAAGTGAAACACAGACAAAGAAAAAAAATGAAAATTCTTGAAAGGAAAGGGAATACGGGAAGGGAGGAAATCACCAAAAGGAAATGGAACAAAAATATTTTTACTTTTTACTTTTTTTTTACTTTTTAACTTTTAACTTTTTACTTTTTTACTTTTTACTTTTTACTTTTTACTTTTTACTTTTTCTAAACTGGCTTTAAAAGGAACCCGCCTGGATGGTAGGCTCCATTGAATTTTCATCTTGCTGCTACAAAGACCAATATTATTGTCCCTTGAACATGTCGGTCAAGACATTATACAGACATTTGAAATTAGCATCGGATATACCGATTCGGTGTCCCCTTTGCAACGAACACATGACCGTGCATCATTTTTATCACCACCATGCCTTGGAAAATCATCGTTTGCAATCCCGCAAACAGTGCCTTTTTTGCAAAGGAGAGGCACGTTGGGCTCATGGAGAAAAAAATCGTCCCGACAATGTGAAGCATGTGGTGGAATGCTTAAAACGGTTCGTAATTGTCGCGAAAGACGAATCGCCTGGGATGGAGGACGAAACAGAAGAGGAAGAGGAGGAGGAGGAAGAAGTGACATCCGCAGAAGTATGCGAATGTAAAAAGTTTGAATCCACCCCTCATCAAATGTTGGGTCGCCGTAAGGAGAGAATGAACGAATATGTCGGGTTTTATGATTCCATATTTGAAAATCCCGACTGGTGGCAATGCGACGACCCGGTGGAATTTACCGAGGCGAGTGGTTTGGGTAAAGACGTGTACGGCATCCTGCAACGCTTTACCCGGGGAGACTTGGTTTGGTTTCATCTCATGGTGAAACATGACGCGTTTGAAACGTTCTGCAAGGAAATGGGAAAGATTCGGGGCCAATTTGCCCTGTTGCCCTTTTGGTGCCTCTGCGATGGCATGGTGAGTGGAACGGGCCGAACGCAGCATCGCCACATGATTGTGGCATGTGAGCTGGAGAGCGCGTTCAAAGACATTTGGCAATACAAAATCCGTTACGACTTTCCGAACAGCGGCCGTGCCAAGAAATGCGTCAAGATTCAGGACGCGTTTCATCTGGCACGGGCGATCGTGTACGTGAGTCAACGGAAAGCCGGATGCGACGGTAGGATTCCCACCGATCTGACGGATTCGGGACCACTGTCTCATTTTCACATGAACCGTCCCTTGCACGAGCATAGCATTGCCTTTTTATGCACGCTGTTTCCCGGCGGGATCCAACAGTTGCTCCTGGAGCAGAATCGTAATAAGGATGTAGTCCGTTGGGAATCCGAATCGGTCTGCGTGAGGGACCCATGGTTTCATAAAAAATGGGGGGTGCCGATCCGTGTCACGGGATGGAAGTTTATAAATTGCGTGATTCCCTTGGACCGACGATACCAGCTGACGGAAGAGCACACTGCTCAGTATTTGTCTTTGCATGGAGGTCAAAAATTGTATTTAAAAACGGGAAATGCGGAGCAGGACGTGAACTGGTCGTTTCAAAGCATCCGGGACGAACTCTTTGTGTTGTCCCGAAAACAACAAAATGTCATGAATCAAATCAAGGAGACGAAAATGGCACAAGAAGCTCTCTGGAAATGCAAAGTGGCCGAAGGAAAGGCCGAAAGAGACGTGTTGAAAATGGAAAGAGACGCGTTGAAAACCAAAGAAATGGAGTTGAAAATGGAAAGGGATGTGTTGAAAACCAAAGAATATGAGTTAAAAATGGAAAAAAACATGTTAAAAACCGAACGAGACGTGATCAAAACGGAACGGGATGGTTTGCTGACCGAAAACGCCAGACTGAGAAGAGCCTTGAGGGATCTTGCTCAAATGATTTCTGATGTAATCACTCGGTTCTTCACGTGAGTTTCCAATCACGAGTCACCCATGGAGAAAACAGCCGAATGCACCCAAAAAAAGATTTTAAAAAAACACAGGGTTTAAAAAAACATAGGGTTTGAGCCAACTTTGGAAAGAAACGGGACGAAAGAAGCTAAAAAACAGTGTTTGAACATCGTTTCATGCTTGGTGCTTATAAAAAAAGAACCCATCAAACCAAATGACCAAGATTGGGTAGGTGAAAAGAAAAAATAATGTAAATGCAAAAGGAATAAATGTTTCAAATTCACCATGACCCAAATTGAGTTGGTCAAGAAAAGAATTGAAACAACAGTGTTGGAAAGATTAAAATTTTTTTGAGCTCAACACAAACTTGTGAGCTACACAAAAAAACTTTCTTCACCCAGAAAAAAAAAAAAAAAAAAAAAAAAAAAAAAAAAAAAATTTTTTTTTTTTTTTTTTTTTTTGGTTAGAAAAAAATTTTTGAATGAGAAAAAATTTTGAGAGCTGGGTTTAAATACAGCCACTCTGCTGAGGCTCTTCATTCTTTGCTACTCGTTAGTAAAAGAGCAACCATGAGTGACTTTATGGATTTTGACGATTTGTTTGAAGAGGTGGATTTACCAGTACCTCTTTCCCCTTTACCGCCAACTCCTGTATCTTCTCCACGGCCCACGTCACCTGCCGAAATACCAGAGTTGTATTTTGGAAAATCTGTTGAAGAATCTCCTGAGAGATCCCTTGCCGAAACTGTTGCCCAATCTCTGGAGCCCTGTTCAACCGAACCCAGAGCAGCTTCTCCTCAACCTGGGCCTTCCATGACCAAACCCACAATCGTTCAACGGAAAACGGATCCTAAACGTCGCAAGCGATCCCGTTCCAAAGAGGAGAAAAAATCTTCCAAACGGAGACGCACCGATGAAAGGAAAAGCTCCGACAGACCTACTTCTCCCGATGCCAGGCCCCACGATCCCAGATCTCAAGAGGCCAGGCCCCACGATCCCAGATCTCAAGAGGCCCGACCGCACGATCCCAGATCTCAAGAAGCCCGACCACGGGATTTCAAAACCCCAACTCGTCATATTCCTGCTTTTGGGAGACGTTTCCTTCCTTCGTCTTGGGAAGAAACCCGTCCCCAAATTTTTTTCCACCACCACGGGATGGCGGTCTTTAGTTGCCGCGACGATGGATTCACGCTCACCAACGGCGTCGTGTCCTACGCTTCGAACCAGTGGTGCGTCAAGACCTTGACGAAATGTCTCACCTACATCGACATTGGTACGGTCTGTGTCACCGATGCCCGATCCAAGTTGCAATTTCGGGCCTTTCAAAATAGCTTACCCATCCTGTCGCCTTGGAAGCGCCTCACCCTCGTGACGCTCAACCATGGGAAAGAGGAGCAGGGATCGTGTCCGTATTGCAATCGCAACGAATGTCATCGTTGGCTGGCGACGCAAGGCATGAGCACGCTCCTGCACTTTCCCATCCATCCCATTTATCACACGTGAGCAACGTTGGTGACGCCAGCTCCGCCCCCATCCGGTCTGGGACAGTATAAAAGGACGAGTGGTTCGGGGCCTTTTCTTCAGTCGCTCTTTTGCTCTCAGACACAATGGATGCCTTCCCAGCTGCTCCTTCGTCGACCGTGCGGCCCGTCTGCGTTCCGGACAAGACCGATGCATTGGACCATGTGGTCCGGCAAGGGTTGGTGAAAGCCTTCATTACTTATCAGGAACCCAAAAACAATCGCATTTTTGTCTCGTTTTCATCCCCCACCTGGTTTCAAAAGAAAACTCTGATGGACAATTTTAAAAGGACGATCCATGAGGCTCAAATCGAGAATCGCTTTGATCCCGATGCCGTCCAGTGGGAGAAAATTTCTCAAGCCTTTATGAGAAATCCCGATCGAACTTTGAAAAACGCCGACAAGAGAATGGGCTTCCAATTCAACAACATGTTCATCGTTAAAAGTTTCTTTACGTTCGGACTGAGGAAGGTGGAGCCGGGTACGATTCATTTGATTCAAACCACCAATGTTCCCGTGCTCATCTACGAGTTGCCCCCGTCCAGTCGGAGGAGTCAGGCCGAACCCAATTTGTATCGAAGAAGTTTTGAGCCGTATGATCAAATGCTCTATCACCGGACGGTCATGGAACCCCACACGAGTTATCCCATTCCGGCAGGAACGCAGTATATTCTGATGACCGTTCAAAAGACGGTCTTTGCGTTGGACGTGTTACCTGAAACCATCCTAACGACTCTACTGCAAAATGGCTTTCGCTTGGGAGATTTTCGGAAGGCGAAACATTACCACCAAAAAGCATACAAGCTGCCTCCTCCGACCCCGGCGCATACACCTGTCGAGGAAAGACCGGCTTCGGGGAAAAGAGCCTTGGCCAAAAATTACTTGGAAGTGCCGAGCCGATACAAGAAAATACGGATCGCTCCGGCCACGAGACGGATCCAGAGACCGCCAACCCCTGAACCGGCGACCTCTGTGTTTGTTCCTCCTGCAGCACCTGTGGTGGTATCTCCTCCAGCACCTGTGTTTGTTCCTCCTCCAGCACCTGTGGTGGTAGCTCCTTCAGCACCTGTGTTTGTATCTCCTCCAGCACCTGTGTTTGTATCTCCTCCAGTACCTGTGGCAGTCTCTCCTCCAGCACCTGTGTTTGTATCTCCTCCAGCACCTGTGGTGGTATCTCCTCCAGCACCTGTGATGGTATCTCCTCCAGCCCCAGAGACTCTTGCACCTGTGGTGGCCCCTGCTCTACCTGAGCCTACCCTGACCGACAATGAGACATACAATGAGTTAATGGATGCAGTGTTTGCGCCAGGTGATTTCTCCCAGCTTCAATTCTTTGATGAATACAGTGTGCCAGAAACGATTCCCACGCCTCCCGTCCACTCCAACGAGCCCCAGGTACTTCACACCGTACCACCCATTTTCCAGGAGGAGGAATTACTATCTTTTCTGAATGGGTTTGAAACCAGCTTGGCATTGGAATCAACCGACGGGCCATTGGATTTGACCATGCCGAAAGACAATGGACTGAAAAAATGTAAATCATTTCAAATTGGGTTCAAACCCATCCTGCCCTTGGATCTAAGTTGTAAAAAAAATGTGTGTGTGTAAATACTTGTAAATTTTTTGTAAATAAAAAAAAATGATTTATATCTGAAACTTGTGTCATTTTTTTGTCCAAACAAACACCAATCTTGGACAGAGGCTTTTTCCAAATCTCCTCACGACGCCCCTTTTCTGAAAACCTTCCAAACTGTTTAGGTGTCATTTTTTTTCTTTGACAAAACAAGTCTTGAGACGATGGCTTCGCTCCAAAGTTTATTGGAAGAATGTCGGCATCGGACCACCATTGTCTTTGGCAATGTGGGTCGGTGGCCGGATCGCGTCACGTATTACGAAGCCGATTATCCTTACCTCGTTTTGTTTGAACCCAACTTTGGCATTCACATTCCCCGCCTCATTGGAAAAACGGTGGTCGTCTTTACGAGTCATTTGGATTTGACGTGGGATCCGGGTGTGGTCTTGCGCACGTTTCAACTCGGTCGTCCTCTGTCCCATCACGTCCAGGACGCGTTTCAACCCAAGCATCCAAATGCTTATGCCGTCGACGTGACGTCTTGTAGGACGTTGGCAGAGGCCTACGTTCGCTGGTTGACGTGGTTGGATGCGTGAGAAATGCATCGGGAGGACGCTCTTCCCTGGCGTATCGTGTGTCCCCAAAAATGGAAACGGACCTTGGAGACGCACGTGGAACGCTCCCATTGGCAGGCGTTGGCCCATAATCTACCAGATCAGTCGTTTGACGTCATCTTTCCGCTCCTCAAGAGTATATAAGGCGAGACACTCGCAGCAGCCACTCATTCTGATTCTTAACTCAGAGCTTTATACAATGCCTCGTGCAACTCTTTTCGCACACGCCAATGTTTTTCAACATCGGGGAAAGACGATCCCCATTGAACTCTCTTTGGCCACGATCCCTGAGGATGGTAGGGATCCCCAGGTGTGTGTGATCACGGTCGATCACAGTAACCTGCCCGTGACCTCCAAAGATTGGAGAACCAACCGGTATATCAATGAACTTTTACGCCTCCCTCGGCAGATCCCTGGCAGCGTGCCGGTGCAGCATCTCCCCTTCTATGTGAAGGGGAAATATGACTATCTCTCTCATGGAGAAGAGAGCCTCGTCGTGGTGAAAGGGGAAGATCAGCGAAAAATGTTTCGGGAATTGGGACTGTCCACAGTCTCCCTGGACACCTTGCCCAAATATAGGGAGTTGGACGATCCTACCTTGCCCGAATACCTACACGACGACGTACATGAGGAAGGTGACGTTTCCGAATGCACGATGGTCAAGAGTTACCGGTTCGCGAAATACCTCAGCCGTGTACAAAAGATCACCCTAGAACTGGAGCTGAAAACTTTGGACTAATGAACTTTTTAAAAAAAAATGTTATCACCGAAAAAAGGGGGACCGAGTCGACTGTTTTTGTCGACTCGGTCCCCTTTTTTTCAAACCACACAATACGCCAAGGTTGGAACAGATCTCATTCAAAACTTGTGATTTACGAGTGTGTTTACCGCAGAAAAGGTGATATATTTTCATAAGGTTGGAACATATCTCAATTAAAACTTGTGATTTACGAGTGTGTTTACTGCAGAAAAGGTGATACATTTTCATAAGGTTGGACTTTTACGTTAGGATCATAACCATGGAAGCCCTTCCCCAACCACAGGATGTTATGTTTCCTCAATCTGAACACTCCCTCTTAGCGACAGGATGCACTCTTCCTTCACACTTCCGCTCCTGTCGGGTATAAAAGGCGAGTCGCTCGCAGCAGCCACTCATTCTGATTTTTGACTCGGAAAACTTAACAATGCCTCGATTAGCTTTCTTTGCCCACGCCAACGTGTTTCATCACCATGGAGAGCCAGTGCCCGTGGAAATTGCCTTGGCCACGATCCCGGACGATGGGTCCGAGCCCCAAGTGCGAGTGATTACGGTGGACCATTCGACCTTGCCGAGTTCCTCCAAAGATTGGCGGACCAACCACTGGATTGCGGAACGGATCCACCTGTCGCTGCAACACGTGCCTGGCAGCGTTCCAATCTCTTACCACAAGTTCAGTGTGTTGCACCGGTACCGAGATCTGAAAAAAGATTCAGAAGGAGGGATCGTAGTCGTCAAAGGGGAGGATCAACGTAAGATGTTGGCCCCGTATGGTTTGCCTGTGATCAACCTGAATCACCTGCCCAAGTACAAGGAGATTTGGGATTCGAATGTCCCGCCCAATGTGCACGAGGAGGTGCACGTGAGAGGAGACGTGTCGGAATGCAGCATGGTGAAAGCATTCAAGTTTGCCCGCTATCTGCAACATTTCCGTTCTGACTACGAATATGCTGATTCGGACTCGGACTGGGACTCTGATTTGGACTATTGAACTTTTTGTTTGATATGGACAATTGAACTGTTTAAAAAAAAAGTTATCACCGAAAAAAGGGGGACCGAGTCGACTGTTTTTGTCGACTCGGTCCCCTTTTTTTCAAACCACACAATATGCCAAGGTTGGAACAGATTTCATTCAAAACTTGTGATTTACTGCAGAAAAGGTGAAGAATTTTTTCATAAGGTTGGACTTTTACATTATGATGACAACCATGGAAGCCCTTCCCCAGCCACAGGATGTTATGTTTCCTCAACCCTGAACACTCCCTCTTAGCGACAGGATGCACTCTTCCTTCATACATCCGCTTCTGTCGGGTATAAAAGGCGAGTCGCTCGCAGCAAAAGACATTCTGATTTTTTGTTGACTCAGAGCTCTCTTTTGACATGTCTCGCATTGCCTTCTTTGCGCATGCCAACGTCTTCCTGTACTCTCGGCAACCCGTGCCGATTGAAATTG
This sequence comes from Nephila pilipes, assembly GCA_019974015.1. Classification (NCBI taxonomy): domain Eukaryota; kingdom Metazoa; phylum Arthropoda; class Arachnida; order Araneae; family Nephilidae; genus Nephila; species Nephila pilipes. Next base: position 33,406 of record BMAW01117798.1, on the reverse strand, counting down.
CCTTGGCCCGCATCCCTGAGGAGTATGACCGAGATCCCGAAGCGTACGTTTTGACCGTGGACCATTCCCACCTGCCGATGAATGCCAAGGACCGGTACACTCACCGGTACATGCATCAGCACCTGCATCTGCCGCTGGACATCCCGAGAAGTGTGCCGTACGAATGGGTGTCGTTTAGCGTGCGGGGACTGTACAATTACCTGGACCAAGAAGAAGGAGGGGTGGTGCTGGTGAAAGGATCCGAACAAAAGCATCTCTTTGCCTCGTTTGGATTGCCGGTGGTGTCGGTGGAACACCTGCCCAGGTACAGAGACTTGTGGGGTACCGACGTACCCAGCTATGTGCACGACGACGTGCACGTGGAGGGAAACACCTCCGAGTGCTGCTTGGCCAAAGTCTATCGATTCGCCCGATACATGCAGCAAGTGGAGCGATTGAACAAGGAAGTACAGCACAATCTGCTGCGCATGGAGTATTAAAAGAGACTGATAAAAACTTGGACTGAATTAATGGACTGGAACCGAAAAAAGGGGGATCGAGTCGACTTGTGGTGTCGACTCGGTCCCCCTTTTTTTGGTAAAAAGAGTGTGCCAAGATTGGAATGTAACTTTTTTCAAAACTTGTAAAGATCCATGAGATTGTATCCATAAAACTTTTGTTTCATTGACCCGGGTCGTGATTGGAATGTAACCTTTTCAAAACCCATGAGATTGTACAAGCTTCTGTATCAATAAAATTTTTGTTTCTTTGACTTGTGTCGTGATGATTATTCAAACCACCCCTCTCGAGTGGAATACTCACTCGCCCTTCTATGTGAAAAAAAAATTTTAAGCTTAAGACTGCACTGCACTGTAATAATTCTTAATTAAAATATTTGCGTAAAGATGAGCTCAAAATGACGGTATTTTGCATCATTGAACCCCTTTTAAATAAACAAACGTGTTGGGATACGCATTGGAATCCCCCTCGTTTCATTTCAGGTCGTTTTCCGTTTCCAGTCATTTTTTGAAAGGGTCACGGTGCTCAACTATTTTTTCGACCGACTGTATTCAGTATTTCTCGAATATCCATGATTACCGAAAGATATCTTTGGTATAGGTAGGAGATCATTTAGAACTCGAATCGATAGCTTTTTCCCACCAAACTCTGCTTTCTAGTTCAAGGTAGATAGTTAAGGCATTGTCCTTGAACAACCAGGAGCTGTCACGCGGAAAATCCTTTTCATTTTACTTTTCACTGACAGGGTTTGAAGTTTAATATAAAAAGTTTTTCTCTTTAGTTAAAAGGTTTTATAGTTTACCACGGTGGTTAAATATTATAGTTAGTACAATTATAATTGTGGAGAACTTTAATGTGTTTAGTTATTGCTTGGCCATATTTCTGTTTGCAATAAGAGGTCTCAAATTTATATTTAAAAAGCACAAAGAAAAAAATTATTTTTCGGAAATGTATGCTTAGCAACAAATTTGTTAGAAATTTCCAGAAGAAAGTTAAGCTAAACAAAAATAATAGAAAGTTAATAAGTAAACAGATGATTTTTCAAAATATTTTATCTTGTATTTTTAATCAATACTCGTTTTTTGGATTCAATTTTTACATAGAATTTTCATAATTTCCGCATAAATCTACTGATTATAATTTTCTTAATATTTTAACTATCACAGTAAGAATTGCTTCATTTTTTTTCTTTCGATTTTTGGATTTTATGTAGGTTGCATTTGTTTTTGATAAAATTTCATTTTTTTTTAAATAAAAATAACACTAAAAAATGTAATAATGCTTTGCTTTGTAATGATTTTATGAATTGCAATTTTTGTGTTTTTCGTGGTAATTAATTTTCACTAAAAGGAACAATATTTTCTCTCAGTGAAAGGACTCAATAAAAAATACCAAATTCTTTTTAAAAATGTTAATTTATTACAAGTTTAATTATTTTAGCAAATAACTTGATTTCATATGTGTTATTTAACTGAAGATCAAAAACTTTAGTAATTAGCATTCTTTTAGTGTTCACCAACTGAATAGTAAAAAAAAAAAGTTCGACAATAATGGGGCTACTTAAATTGTCCTCAATAAGTTCACTTGTAATGAATGATAAACAAATGTAGATCTTCTGAGAGAGATTTTGCGAAGGAAACGAAAAAAATCAGATCTTCTCTAAACTAATAAGTTTGAGATGTGCGAACAAATAAATCAATTCTTATATTTTTTGATGAAAATAATCTCATTAAACGAAATGTTAAGATTTTGTTTTATTATTTGTATATCTCATAGTCACAACCGATATTTTTGGTAAAAAATAACATATTCAACTTAATGAATACGAAATTTTGTTGGGAACAAAATTACTACCTTGAATTCAATGAATACGATTACTCGAATTATGTAATTTCACCAAATAAAATAGGGTTCATAGTGTCAGTATTTTTCTTGTGATTATTAAAAATAATCAAATTAATTCTGAAAATTGATATTTCATAGAGAATAGTTATTGAAAATGAACATTGCATGTAATCTTTTTCTGCCCACGCTTTGAAAATAATTCAATGTAGAAGAAAATTATATAAATAAATACAGGAATGGAACCAGTAAAATAAAAATGCTATTTTTAAACAATGTTGTTGAAATATAGTATGAATTATTAATTGCCTGAAATAATACAGAAATCTCAAAATTTAAAATATTTTTAAACAAAACAACCATCTCTGCTATTTTATAACTTAAAGTTAAAACTGATTACTTTTTCAATATCAGTTCTTTTCTAAAATAAGAAAAAAACTATTATGACATATTTATTCAAAAAGTAATGGATATAGAATATTAATTAAATAATGAATATAATATTAAAAATATATATGTGTTCATAATCGTGAACGTTCGTGCATTCTTCAATTTTCTTCTTTTTCCTCATTATGAAACCTTCCAAATGAGTTTGCACCCAGTGTGGTGACCGAGTGGGAAATAGTCCCATTGTAGCTCATACATGTCATAAGAGGTGAGTAAAATAGGTACTCAGCGTCTGGGGTTATAATCGGGCACCCTGCCCCTGGGGATTAAATCAAGGGACCTCAGGGGATTGCCTTCTTTACGTCGTTTTGGGCATTATGATCCCGAGTTACCCTAGAGATATTTCTCTTTCCAGTAGGTTTTACTACCTTTGGTAAACACGAGTGACTCTACTTTGGGATACCCTAGTGATGCTTTTCTATTTTCGAACCTCCTTCTTGTCAACTAATTTTTATCTCTTTTCAATTTTTTCAAGTGCCTTAGATCACAGCCTTTTGACATAGCATGACCAATATCTGACTATTGCGCCATTAAAATGCTATCAGTCACTCGCTTGTCTTTTCTATTTTTTCTCAATTCTAGATTACAGCTTTACCTTGTTTGGAGCAGCATAGCCCCATTTGGCTTTTTCGCCATTAAAATCGACCATCTCTCACTCACTCAAAATGAATTTGACCAGGCCACTTCAAAACAACATGACACAATATCTGTGATTGATTCACTATAATTTAAGTAATAATTTCAGATATTGGTCCTTAAGTGTTCAAATGGATAGAAATAACATCTGTAGTGATGAGAGAGTTGGTGAGGGAGTGTTTTTGCATTCTAAAACTCCTGTTTCTTATATATCAAGTCTTGACTTTACTTTTAGCGTTCATTAGTATCTTCCGACCTTACTCTAAGAGCATAGCTGCACTTCATACGTCATCTTTGTCGGAATGTAAGGGTCACCACACACAGAGTTGATTGATTATATGTAGTCGAGGCAGATTAGAAAAAAGGCTTTAAAATGAGGAAATACGTACAAGTCTGTTGTTTTCTAGCCGACTGTTGAAAAGGAATCCCGTCTCTGATTTCTCATTGTTTCAAGATTGAAGATAAATGATTCGTTAGCTGTAAATCATGCTTCTTTTGCTCCTAGGTGTGTAAATTTTATCGTTGAGAATCTGAAAGGGGATTGGGATGTAAATTACAATAGGAAAAAAAAAAGCTAATGTTTCTGGAATGCATTGAAATGCTAAAAACTGAAATTTTCCTCAACGTAGCATTTACTCTCTGAATTTTAACGATATAATAGATTCCTCTTTAAAACTGTCCTTTCTTAACCTTTAAGGCTCCCGTCTACCCATCGTTTTGATTTTGTGGAACGTAATGGAATGGAATTTCGACTATTGGTTATTTCGACTATAATGCTTTCATCTTTACTATTAGATCTATTTGAATGCAATAAAGTGCATCCGAAAAAGCAAGAAATAATGAATGCTTCTGTGGAATTGCTTTTTTCCTTCAATTTTAAAAAAATATTTTTATCCCAATTTTAGTGATTCGTTTGGGAGTTTTCCGGTCTTTAAAAATATTCTTAACAATCGGAAGAAAAAGGTAATTCCGCAAAAGTCTTCATTATTTCTTGCTCTTTCAGATGCACTTTATAGCATTCAAATAGATCGAATAGTAAAGATGTGGGAATTAAAGTCAAAATTCCATAGGATTAACATAACGTCCACAAAATCAAAATAACGAGTAGACGCGAGCCTTAAGGCTCCCATATACCGGCCACAGTTAATATTCTATAATGAACTCTGTAAATCATATAGTTTGTTGTATTTTCTCTATTTCAGTATCATAGTTTCAAGTCATAGATTATTAGCAAACATGATAACACCGACAATTCTAGAACATCTTTTTACACTTCGTCGTCGAATGTTTTCGACCCGTGAAGGTTAAAGCGTTGGTTGACTTTGGAGAGTCGGCGGGATATCTAATCTTGGTCTACAGGGTCCGAAGAAGAAAATTGATCGGTTGCTTTTTGCCGCACCTTTACCATTCAGGCTGAAAGGGACGTCTCTCTCGGAACTTTTGCCGTTAGTGTTGAAAAGAGTCTCTGCATATTCCCCCTCCAATATCATCGTGATGATATGAAGATAAACATTCTAATTGATACTTGTACCAAATGTCGCTTTTCCAGCCATTATTACCACTGATACAAATCCCCTCCCTAATGAATTGACCTTCGTTTTGGACAGTTCCCATTTGGCATCATCGGCTGTCTAGATTTGAGTGGCAGGTTTTGTTGGCTATTGCTCCGTACCCGGAATTTCACTAGTTATGATTTATGTGCGGTGGTCTTAGACACACAGAGGCAAATGTTTGGTTTCAGGAACATATGGAATCAGTAGTTCTAGGCTGTGCTGCTATGTAGTGTTCAATCCTGAGTTACCACCTCGGCGTTGAGTGATGTTTTGACTAGGAGGAAGGGAGAATGGTGTTTGGTCTAGGAGTGCAGGCGGCTTTTTCGACCCTGGTCCAAGGAATCCGAAGAAGAAAGTTGGCCTGTAGCTTTTTGCTGCGCTTTTACCAACCAGACTAAAAGAGATGTCTCTCTCGGGGTAGTTATTAAGGCGATATTCTCGGGGTAGTTTTTACTTCTGATATCTTTGTTGATGAGATTCGCTGCAATACCAAATTATCAAGCAAACTTAAAAGTATTTAACTGCTTGGAGGTTTTAAACGGCACCTCCTTCCTCGAAAAATTATAATGAAAATTGTGTAATTTGAAGTATGTTAGTTTGGATAAAATTTAGAATCTTTCTCTAAATATATTTTCTATGATTTTTTAGCAAAATGAACAAATTAATTAAAGTGAACGTAAAATACATTAAATATAAATTCATAATTTGTGTATTTATTTTTTTCACTTTCCAAATTCACAAAAATAAAAATAGTTTTTCATATGGAATTTTTCAAATATCCTTCTAAAATTTGATGAAATTCAAATGATTGGCAGTGTTAATTAAGTATTGGATCAATATAAGTAAATATTGTAACAAAATATCTTCGAACAATTATTCTCACATTTTTCCGACATGATGATTTAACAAAAATACTTCGGGAGAAATATAAAAGCTTTTGCATTATTATGTATGACTTATGCAAATATACTCTCGCCTTCTTATAAATACCTAAAAAGCAATGTAAATTATAAACAATGAAAATTAAAAATAGATTTGATCAGAAAAAGTATAGATCTGATTCTTTCTGATATAGAAATCAATTACGAAAAAGTAGTTATTATTACTATTATCAGTTTTTGAAAAATAAGAGATTTTTTTTGTATTTGCAAATATGTTTTCAAGCTTTAATGATTCAAGTAACAAAAACGGCTGATTTACATAAAATTATATAAAAAATTATAAAAAAATATTCTAACAATTACTCGAATTGATGCGAGTTTCCTTTTCGTCCATAAAATTACTATTCTGGAATTTTAAAAATCATAAATGTGCGTATTAGTTGTTTGATTTGACGTACATTGATGATTATTTTCTCTCATATTCTTCGTCTGAAATATTGTTATTTTTCTTCATATCATTTTCTTCATCTTTTCGGTATATAATCTGGAATATAAAATTATTGGTTCAAATCGGGAATAGGGTGTCCCCTAGAAGAGTGGCGACTTCCTAGATAGGTTGCCAAACGTGCGTGACTTAAGCATTGAGTATGCTTAGGATAACCATGACCTAAATCGCCAATTATCGCTCCCAAAAGTCTCCAATCTCTTAGGGGGACACCCTATTCCCGATTTGAACCAAATTATTTCCTAATCTTAAAGGAAAAATGAATGTGATCGAATGAAGTTCACGATACAGCTAGAAAATTATTACATTTATACAACTTTCCTCGTACTTTTTTAACGCATCCCTCCTCATTCAATTGTCTTCATAAGTTGCACATAATGCTGAGGATTACATTAAAGTCCCTAGCAATCTACCCTTAAGACTGTTCTCCCTAAAGTCTCCCGACTATTCGTCACCTCATTCGTTATCCAAATATTTGTTTCCCATTTTAACTATTTGCTTTTGTATGTTACCCAAAGTTTAAAAAAGCCCTTTTAAAGTCACCGAGATGTGTGAACGAACGATGCATGGATATTAGTAGATGCCATGTGTTTTCCTGAAAGCCGAAGTGCTACATATACGGAGTTAGGAGGGGGGGGGGGGCCAGCTCCTGACCGAGGTTCAAAATTACGAAGTCCGTCGCAAATAGCCCTCGTGTTGCTTCTGTGCGAAGTTAATAAAAACTGAACTAAACTAAAACTAAAAAGCTACATATACGGAACAGAGATCAGGAAGTCACTGGTTCGAAATTGTGTTTTCACGAAGCATATATTTTCCCATAGTTTATTCCAAAAATCATAATGCTAAAATAAAATATCTTAATTTGATAACTTGAAATTATTGTACAAACTTGAATTTTGAACCAGATTTTGCAATAAACAATAAATAAAATTTTAAAAATTTAATCACGAACTATATATAATTTATTGACTTAAAAATTAGAAGAAATAATTTTAAATAATTATAATACTGAAACTTTTTTATATTTCTAGTGTTTTAGTTTGAGGAGAAAAATTGTTTTAAAATTTTGAGATATAATCCTAGAATCTCAATTTGAAATCAAAGTTCAACACAGAGTTCAAAGTAACTTTAAGAGCTGCATTTGCCCTGATGTAATTGAGTTTAATGAAACAATACGAAAAAGGAAAAGATTATAGCATTTCAGTCAAATGACATTAACTGAAAGGTTTTAACTTTGAACGTATTGTGGTGTGAAAGTTAGGAAAAAAGGATATCCTCCTCCTCAAAAAGCAGTAAACAAAGATTACATTCCTAATCAAACGACAATGTTTAAAATATTCCAAACAAGCCTCAAAGAAATGTAAATAAAATGTAATAAATTTATTCAAGAAAAAAGTAATTTATATAATCGTAAGATGCTTTATTAAATGTTTGTTCACTAAATTTCGCATCTATTAAAATAAAAAATAATAATTAACCCCTTGACCAGTGTCGCCCGAATCCAGTTCGGGCAACTACTACGTGCAGTATTTGTGATGCCCGAACTGACTTCAGGCAGGAGAAAAATTAACGTTTCTATTTTGTGAAGCCCGAGCTGAGTTCGTTTCTACCTTAGGATACTTAATTCAATATTTTCGTAATAGATGGTATTAGTGGTCGTGCTTTTTCATCGATTACGACTTCAGTCGAGGGAGGGAAAATGCGGGTGCTGTCAGATAAACAAAGACACACATGGATTGATAAACAAAGGCAGAGTTCCGCTTTCTCGTTTATTTTTGGTTGCTTTTCAGTGAGTTTTCTTGCAAATAATGTTCTTTTTCTTCAATGTCCGATTCAGACACCGATGTGGAGTACAGTTTAGGTATTTTTTAATTAATTAGGTATTTATTTTAAATAATAAATAAATTAATTAATTTTTAATTAATAGGTATATTTAAAAATTTATTTTTGTAATAAAAGACCATTTTCTAACTTTTATAAACAACAACATTAAACACTAACTTTTATAAACAACATAAAGAACAACATTAAACAATCAAAAAAATTTCCATTTTTGGTCAATTTTTCTGAAATCTATGTCACAGTTAAGGGATTAAGAATAATCAAAAAAAAAAAGTCATAGAAATGGAAAGCTGATTGTAAAAATTGACAACGTGTGTGTATTCCTATTAGAGAGAAGTACTAAAAAAAATGTAAAAAAATGGAATTTGAAATTACTTTCATTGAAAGAAAACGTCAAATGCAAATAAGTTTTACATTAAAAATCATATTTGCATACATAAATAAGTGTTGCCGTTTGAGCGCAAGCGAGCCTTTGCGAGCATGCCTACTCAGCAGGCAGTAGACATTCTACCAGCTATTTTGATTTCTTGGATATAATGTTAATCCTATAGAATTTCTACTACGTTCTCAAATCTTTACTTTTTTTAAAAAATTATTTGAATGCAAAAAAAAAAAAAAAAAAAAAAATCATCCGAAAGAGCAAAAAATAATGAAGGTTTTTGCGGAATTACATACCCCCCCCTCGTATTTTGAAAATATTTTAAAATATTTTTTAACATTAAACATACCAACACTTATTACATACCTAATTCTACCATAGCAGGTCAAATGACCGGACTTAGTATTTCCTGATTGAATGTATGAACTATGGAAATTAGGAGGGAAATAAACAAATTAACTTTATTATAATTCAACAAAATTGTTTATTGTCAATTTCTATTACAAACACATAGAATAAGAATTTTTAATTCATTACTCATCGCATTTTTTACATATACAGGATGTCTTCATTGTACATTTTCCACAAACATATTTTTCACATTTAGAACAAATTTTGATGGTTTTATTTTCGCTGCAATATCCTATTTGACACGTCTTACGTTGATAAGAATCTGTAGTAGATTTAGGCAACGATCGTTTTGTATTTGCTCTTTCTTTTGGTTGTTCACGGGCATCTCGAAAATCGGCGGCAAGTTCTACTGCTAACTGGAGTAAAAATTCTTATTTCGAGATATTTTCTCCGGTTGTTTGCTTATAAAAATTCAGACACTTATGCCAGCTAAATCAAGGATATTGAAAAATACTTGGAGAGGCCATCTGCAAGACTTAGATTTTGTTGTTTATTTCCTCACAATTTGATCGGTCATTTCTACATCAAATTTAGTTTTATTGTAATGAGCTCTATACAATACGTTGAATACGCATGTACATCATAATTTCTGATCCAATAACCTTATAAAGCAGTAAATTGTTCTCCCAGCCAAATGACCAGTTGTGGTAGATAACGGTATACTACAAGTATTACTCAAAATAAACAAAATACAAATAAAAATATAATACAACATTAACGGTATATAATTAATAGAAAAGGTCATGAAATCAACTATGCAAAAGCGATAAGATGATATGCACATTTTCATTGCAAAAGTTCATAACCGGTCTTTTGACCGGTTATGGTATGTTTAGTGTTAATGTTTAGTGTTTAGTGTATGTTTAGTCTTTAGTGTTAATACCAGACAATCAACAAACGAATCATTAAAATAAGGATAAAAATATTTTTGAGAGTTGGAAAAATGTAATTCCAGAAAAACCTTTATTATTTCTTGCTCTTTCGTATACGCCACATTACATTCAAATAGATAAAATAAAGATTTGAGAACTGTTGTAGAAATTCTATAAGATTAATATTACTTTCACGAAATCAAAATAGTTGGTAGAGGGGAGCCTAGAAGTTGTAAAACAGAAAGGATATGGGTCATAAATAAACTTCAAAAGCAAACCCATAGTGTACTCGCATGATACTTTAACGTAGGGACCCCAGGTTTATAAAATTTTTAAGAAAATGAAAAGAACGGAATAGATTTACAACTATGATGTCATGGAGAATTTACATACTCTGAAGGACAAAAATTAACGGAAATTTGGAAAGTCAAAGTTAAAAATTATAGGACGATACAGGAGATAATATTCCCATTGAAGGAAAGAAGGAAGCAGAGGAAAAATTCTGCAACATTAATCACATACCAAATGCAATACAGTTGGACAAAGGGAAAGTTTTATGACAGGTAATTAGGTAGACAGAACGAGTAGATAGAAGGTTTCCACCGCGAAGGAAATAGACAAAGTTTAAAATTAAGAGAACGATTCTACCGCAAAGAAAAAACAACTCAGATATTTTGGATATTTTTCCAAAAGAAATAAAACAACTCAGATATTTTGGATATTTTTCCAAAAGAAATAA